>OMKL01043533.1:0-13635 GCA_900302295.1 Parasudis fraserbrunneri
TGGGACGTTGTTTTAGTGTGTGACTGTGTTCGTTTCTAATTAATGGAGTCTATGGCCATTAATGACTTGAACAACTTACAGTAGTTACAGTATGTACGTATGTGCTAGAAGCTGTGGGAACACCTCTGGGAATCGATTTTCTAAATAAACAAATTCTAGTGAGATACTGTGTGTGGATACACTCTAGATTCCAAATGTAAATAGTATGCTATGCCTTGCAGTAATGGCAATACGGCCCGCAGTGCGGTCTGTAACAGAGTTTACCTACAGCTGGCCTCAGATCAGTGTTATGAAAACATACCTTGCCTCTAACCCCAATTTCCTCTCACTTGTGTTGCCTCCTGGAGTGATCATCTGTGTCAAATTCCAAGACAGCCATAAAATGACTTGAATGTGGGATGGACGTATAAAACCAGAGCGCAGAAGAAAGCTTAATGAAACATGAGTTGTGTATGATTTTGTGTTATGTTAGGCTGTGTTTTTACAACTTCCATGTGAGTTGTTGACAAAGGTTAAACGATAGCAATAGGGTGAAAATCCCTTCTTGAAATAAAGGATTTGGGATTTCCATCGACAATAATAAATATATGGTGTGAACATATGCCAGTATACACGCACATGCACAAACGTGCAAAGCATGCACACAAGAGAAACACACGTGTGGTTTGTGCATGCACACATGCACACGCACACCCAACCAGTAGGTGGAGCCTGCACGCTTGTGTCCAGACTCTTGACCTGCACTAAGCAACCCTGCAGATGCAGATGCTTTTCTACAATTACGATGCTTTTGTAAAAATGTCCCTTTCACACCTTTTCATCTCTACGTGTGTTACATAAGTGTCCGGGACATGTACTTTGCCAGGGAGGTATCCACGAAACCTTATTTGGTCAAGAGTTATGACCACCCTCTGAATCCATCCCACACTCCCCAGGGCCAAGGTTCTGTGCCATACCCCAAGTCTCGAGTACATTCCCTATGCTGGGAGGGAGAGAGAATTCCACACAAATGAAGACCACATTATTCTGTTTTCACTCCCCCGAAGTTGTTTGAGACAGAATGTTGTCTGTGTGTAGTTTAGCGGTCAAGTGACGTGTGCATGCATGCAGGCTGTGGTTTTTATCTCTTAATGCGAGACCTTTCGCAACCTACGCTTGGTGGCTCTGAGGTTAGGGAAGAGCGAAGGAAAATGATAATAGATTATTACTTGGAGGCAGACTGAAAAAAAAAAGTGCAAGAGGAAATGTCCTTTTACATCTTGTTATTCGACGCAATGGCTGCTTGTAGCACCAATAAATACCATAGTGGGTTTATGGGAATCATGGTTGATACAAAAAATCCATCCACGCTCTATAAAATCTGTTGAACAGAGGAAATCTTTCAATGTCGGTTAATTACTTTTCTAAAAGCTTTATTCTACTAAGTTCCTTTCACCTAAGGTGAACTTTGATAACTCATACAAATGGTAAACATAGCATGTTTACTTTCTGTCTGGCAGTTTCTGATTGTCCTGTGGAAGGTCTGATATACCTGGCCTGGTACTGGCCAGTAGATACAGTGATAGAACTGGATTTGGGGCTAGGCCCCAAATCTTATGGGGGTGTAATCCATTTCAGTAGGATTTGGGCTTCCACTCTGTGCTGTTTTCCTTGCCCTGTCTCTTGTTTTATTAGAAAACATTTGGGAGTGCAAAGCCCGGGGATTTGCAAGCTTACTGCCGCGGGGCATGGTACTGTGTGGGCCATCTCAGAGGCTACTGTATTGGGAGAACAATAGACAGACACGCATCAGCATCTCAGACATGGATGGTTTGTTCCAGTGAGAATCTATAGTACACACAAAGACACACATACATATAAACACACACACACTCACATCCACAAATTGCATCGGACCTAACAGAAGATCTTCTCACAGATAAATGATACACAGTGTGACCATAATCCATCCACAGGATTGGCTGTCGAAAACCGTTGATGTGGTTCTGAATTATGATAAGGGTAATAGATAATGGCACGAAGCTGGAATGGAGATGGATTTCACCTGGCATGTAGAGTCACTGATGCATGCCCAGCTTTTATACCATGTGCAGAGCTCTTGGCCAGTGTACACTGCAAGTTCTTCCCTGGAGCTTGTTCTCTTGAAGGGTGCAAACACATGAATGTGATGCCAGTGGACTGACACAGATAGCAGGGTTGACCTCAAACCTTTTTGTTTATTTACAACTATGCATCATTATTGTAATTATAACCACTATGTAGTTTAACATGGCATACCAAACATATTGTCCTGGTGCCCTTATCCTTTTGCCGCACCTTTTGTATTTTAAAGCTTCACCCTGGCAACCCTGCTTGTGCCTCCTTGTGCTGAAGCATTGAAATACAGTAGGAAGGTGGGTTGTGTGGCTGGAGCCTATGTCGACAGTCCAAAAAGATGTATGCCTTGACTGAACTTTCACATCTGACCTTCTGCCACACAGAAATGTGCAAAGAAGTCAGTCAAAGGTGACGCTTATCTCTCTAACTGACATCCAAGTTCAACTGAAAACCTTCCTCATGTGTTGTGCTGGGCACTCCATCATCCAGATTTCCTTTTTTTTTTTGCAGCCTGTGTCCGGAAGCCTCTGGGTGATCAGGTCTGATAAACGTTAACCCCATGGAACATAACCAGGGTGCAATCCTGAATGTGTTCTGTAATGTAGTCATGAAGAGTTCATGACCCGGAAGGGGTTAGATAGTTAATAAAGATCTGATAAAGCGAATAAAGATCTGAGCACACTCCCGTATCCGCTCTGTTACTGTACATGATGTTCACGTTGAAAAGGAAGCGAAGCGAAGAAAGACTGCTAAGCAGAGCTAGCGAGGCTAAGTTAGCTGGCAGCACTGAAACTGAAAGAGGGAGCCGACTTGTGACAGTTGAGAAAGAAGCGGCGAGAGAGAAAACAAAACTGTGAGGTAACGTTCCACTGTTGTGGAGAAATACATGCAAGAGACTGTGTTTTACAGACGTTACTGGAAAGCAATTCGTGTACAGATGATGACGGACGAGCAAGCTGCAGCAGCACCAGCTCCACAGGAGATCACACTGTGCTTCCAGCTAGTGCTGCTGGGGAACTTTGATATCAACAGTGAGAGCGAATGGCTGCGTTGGATTTGTTGCTTCCAGCAATTCAGAATTGCACCGGGTTTGGGTAAGAAAGACCAAGCTTTCCGGGTAAACTCGTTAATGTATTTGATGGGAGATGATGCGGAAGATATTTTCAGTTCTTTGCCATTGACTGAGGAGAACAGGAAAAAATATGAGGATGTGAAGGCAGCATTTGACAAACATTGCGTGAGCAAATATAATGAAATATTTGAACATGCCCACTTTAATAGACGCAGTCAAGAGTCCAGAGAAAATGTGGAAATGTTCATCACAGCTGTGCACACGCTCGCGGAAAACTGATTTCTGAACTCTCAGAGAATAAGTAATTACAGACCGAATTGTAGTCAGCATTAAAGATGCAAAACTGTCAGAGCAGTTACAGTTGGACACACAGCTCACCTTAGCCAAAGCTATAAGGAAAGTTAGGCAAAGTGAAGATATAAAGAAACAGTAGCCCCTCCTGCGTGCCAGTTCCAGAGATGAGGTGCCATCCACCCCAAACAGTTAATGGGGCAAATGTTCACAAAACGTACAAACAGATATCTTCAAGAGATAGCAATAGGGACAGCGCTACTCAATCCAAGGGGTGAGGGCTTTGTGGGAATGCAAAATCTCATCTGTGGAGAGACTGCCCTGCAAAGGATGGCGAATATCAAAGGTGTCACAAAAAGAGACATTTTGCAAAAGAAAATGCAGATCAACAGGTGTAGTGCATGACATCACAGAAAGGACACAAGAGCAGCAAGATTTTCTGTTCTTAGGAGAAGTGAATGCTCAGGGGACCAGCGAATGGACTGAACTAGTCAAATTGAATGGCACCCAGTTGCAGTTCAAGCTAAATACAGGAACTGCAGTTACAGCCATCCCAAACAGCAACTTCTCCACGGTCAACCACAACCCACTGCAAGCCTCCTGCAAAGTGTTGTATGAGCCAAGGGGCAATGTGCTGGATGTACAAGGGTGTTTCAAAGGCAAATTGAACATCAAGGAGAATGCCACTGAAATATATGTAGTGGCTGGACTGTCAAGGGCTTTGCTAGGGCTGCCAGCCAGTGAAGCTTTCCAGTTGATTCACAGGCTTCACACAGTTCAAGTGGGCCAGGAATACTTCAGAGCCAGCTACCCAGCAGTCTTCGAAGGTTTGGGGAAACTGAAAGAGCCATGCAGAATAGAAAGAGCCAGGCACGGTTCAATTCATGTTATAAGGGTATCATCTACGACCAAACACTGGCCATGTTCACGGATGCAAAGGTTTTCACGAGATTTGATGCCACATCTGGGTTCTGGCAGGTCCTACTGGATGAGGAGAGCTCACTCCTAACTACCTTCATTACTCCATTCATCCCTGAGCACTTTCGCAGGATGAAGCAAATGCTGGAGGGATGCGATGGAGTGTAATGTCATGCAGATGACCATAGGAACCAGGAGGAACAAAACAAGAGACTACACAGAGCCTTGAAGAAGCTGGAAGAGGAAGGGCTGACCCTGAACGAGAAATGTGAATTCTCAAAAGACAGCATGATCACTGTAAGTCACCGCATCATGGCAGATGGCATTACACCTGACCCTGACAAGGTCAAAGCTATTCTGGAGATGCCAGAGCCCTCACGCGTTGCAGACATCAGGCGAATAATGGGTATGGCAAATTACTTGTTTTACAAGTTCTTTCCTAACCTGGTCCCTTCAAAGACCTCCTGTCAGAAAAAAACGATTGGAGTTGAGCAGAAACACAATGTCAGGCTTTCAGACAACTGAAAATGGAACTGAGTTCAACTCAGGTTCTGGCGCCATACTCAGCCAAGGCAGAAACGTGCGTGTCAGCAGACGCCTCGTTGTACAGCATAGGAGCTGTGCTAACACAGAGGCAACCAGACGGTGAGTGGAGGCCAGTGGTATTCATATTAAGAGGCCTCACAGGGGCTAAAAGCATTATGCGCAGATAGAGAAGGAGGCGTTAGCGGCAACCTGGACATGTGAACGCCTATCATCGTATCTGCTGGGGATGAAATTCACACTGGAAACAGACCACAAACCTCTGCTGACACTGCTGAGCACAAAAGCTCTCGACAAACTTCCCCCACAGATCCTGAGGTTTCGTCTGAGGATATTGAAGTTCTCCTTCGACATTATCCATGTGGCAGGGAAGAAACTGATCACCATAGACACATTCACCAGAGCATCAGTGCAGCAGAACCTTTCTGAAACTGACAAAGAGGCAGAGGCAGAAGCACAAGTGATTGTTGATGCGGTGAGGGAAGGTATCCCAGCTTTGGAGGCAAGAATGCAGCAAATTGCAAATGAAGAGATGTCAGACCAAGTATGCAGGCAAGTGATAGGCTATTGCTAGACTGAGTGGCCAGAAAAGCATCACTCACCACATGAGCTTGGCACTTATTGGCCCGAGAAGGAGAATTTGTTCATTATGGGGAACTTACTGCTGAGAGGGCAGAGAATCATCATCCCCATGTCACAGAGAGAAGAAATGCTCAACATTCTCCATGATGGCCATCAAGGAATCATCAAATGCAGAGCCAAAGTCCGCCAATCAGTGTGGTGGCCTGGCTTAACAGTACACATCCAGACGAAAGGTGAAACATGTGCCACATGTGAACAACATAAGAAGGTACACAGAGAACCGCTGATGCTGATGCCAGTTCCACAGCGACTGTGGCCAAGGCTGGGGACAGACCTTTTCCATTGGGACAAGTCTACTTACCTGCTGGTTGTAGACTACTTTTCAAGATACATCAAGGTCACCCAGCTCCACTAAACCACAACGAATGCAGTCATCGCTACCTTGAAAAACATCTTCGGACGTCAGGGCGTTGCAGAGACCGTTGTCTCAGACAACAGCCCGCAGTACCTGGAACTGCATTCCAGGCAGCACGCCCTCTACCAACCGCCTAACCAGGTCAGAAAGTATGGATTACCACAAACAGCACCTATGGAACAGTGGTCCAGAGAGAAGCAACACCAAGGTCATATGTCGCTGAGACAGAGAATGGACTGCATTCACTTGCGTTCAATATGGAAAACACAAAAGTAAAAGGCTTCACAGAAGCACAGAATAGAAAAATGTCAGAAAGTAGGTGTTCTTATAAATGAGTTTCTTTCTTACTTAACAGGGGAGATGTCCTGTAACATAGTCATGAAGAGTTCATGACCCGGAAGGGGTTAGTTAGTTAACGAACAACCAGATCTGAATCTCCGCTCCATTACTGAACAGAATGCACTGCGGTCTCCATCACAGTGAGCGGCGCCGTTGAGATTTACACAAAAGCCACACCATGATGGGGCCAGCACGGCCAGACTGGGCCATCAGCCCCATCAGGGCCCATCAGAGGAAAAATCTGGAATTCAAGTTGACAATTTCAAGTGGTGGTAACAATGGAATTCAACTTGAGTTCCTCAGACATTCACGGGTGCAGGTTAGATGGAGACAAACAAACACACTGGGGTTCATATGCGAAAACAAACTTCATTCCTGGATATCTGCAATCATACAGCGGTTTCTATCATGTTGCATAGCGATAAAAACACACAAGCGGTTAACCAATGCGGCATAAGCATAATAGGTAAAAATTCTATTGGAGACTGATAGAAATTCTCCAGAAGACTGCCAAACCAAAAGCCATCACTTGGACACAAATTGAAGACATCTGCCTTCCCTGAGAGAGAAGCGTCTTGCGAGGTTGATCCTCACAGCTTATCAGGTTATTGAAGCTTAAGAAATGGCCAACATGAAATACTGCCAAGGAACGTGAAAGCCAAGAGGTGTGAGAAAAGCTTTGGGGGAGGAAGATAAACAAATGTCTCCTGAGAAATGCACACCACACATGTACTTGCCCAGGAGTTCGTGATGGCAGTGCAGTGAGAATTCTGGGTAAAGAGCAACTGATTTTGATTTGGAGTGGTATACCAATCAACAGCCTTCAGATTGTAACGGTTGAAATAGTAGAGTAGCATAATGCAATAATACACTTACATTTTGTTGATGAACAAGGAAATTTGCGGTCAGCTGATATTCTCTTTTTACATCTACAAAATTTAGCCTCTGCCAAGAAGTGGCGCAGAAGAAACTATATACTTTTGGGCCCAAATGCCCTTTAAAAATAGACCTACATTCCCATGAACTCAAGGGTTTGGCTCAGATTTCAACCACAGTTTGTCAGCTAAATTGATGGGAAATTAGATAATACGGAGACCTACTCATCACACAGTAACTCCTTCCAACCTCTACCATTAGGCTACCTCTAAACGGCCTTGTGGACAGGGAAGAACATCGGACATTAATTTCCTCTGCCATAAACAAGCACAAAATATTCCTCAATTGCGCCTTTTAACAAATTTGTATTTGATTTTACTACCATTTTTTTTAAACCACGTTCCTCATCATAATTTATTTTTGACCCTGTACACCCAAGATGATTTTCTATCAATCTGATTGATAGACGATAAAGCCTTCAACTGAATAATAACCATCATAAGGGTATATTTTTTTTTTTACCATTTTCAAAATCCCCATTTATAGGATCAACAACAAGTCTTTGAGCTAGCTACACTCTCATGGTGGAACACTTTGACGAAGAAACATTTTACCCCCCAAGGCTATTTTACAAGATGCATTTTGGGCTTAGCGCTGCCATAGACGATTGTGATTGGTTTGAGAAATACAGACAACCCAAATCGTAATGAATATGTCACACATTTCTCCTGCGCTGGCACAGCGCTAAAACGCAGTGTGGAGATAAGTCTGGCAATGCGAGACTAGTTTTACTCCAATGTTTACAAACATTGCATTACGAATGTTAAAGTGATAGTTCTGATTTTTGGAATGCTAGCTGTTCCTCATGCTAGCTCCGGATAGTTAGCCACAAACCTACAGTATGCAAGGTCAATGGGATCAAGCTCCTGTCTGTACCGAGGCTCACTGAAATCTACTTTGTGTGCACTGTGGAGTAAATTTCATTGAGCCTGAGTCAGCTTATACAGACAGGAGCTAAACCCCATTGACTTTGCATTGGTTTGTGGCTAACTAACCAGAGCTAGTATGAGGAAGTATGATGAACAGCTTGGATTGTGCTGAGAAAGGGTCAGAACTATCCCTTTAACAAACCTTTGACAGCTTCAAAATTCATGTAGCCTATAATTCATGTTTAGGTCAGTTTACAGTTATGGTCAGTCCTTGAATAATTTTCTCAAACAAAAAGATGGGTGTGTATATACAGTATATATGTGAAATTAGTTCATAGATTAAATTAAAGAGGTACTGCACACTTGAGCTGTGATCTGAATTATGTTACTGTACTGTAATGAAACACATCAATGCTGGTGTTAATGTTTATTTTGCCGTGGTTTGTTGGGGGGGGAGGGTGTAACATCAACACAAGGGACTCCCCTCCCATTCCCTCTATGATGAGCTAGCATTGACGATCTCAGACTCATCCTTCCTCTGCACACCACAAAGCGCTTGGCCAATCCTTTGTGCCAGCAGCCCTCAGGCTCCACAACTTAGCTCTGACCCCCATGAGAACGTTATGACCTGCACTGTATGTTACCCACTTCTGACTCTCAACTACTGACTCCTGCATATGGACTCTGACACACTGGTTCTGACACTCATATTTCCATTCATTCATATATATACATTAATTCACTTTTTCACATCACATTTTTGTTGATATATATATATTTATTGATAGACTAAGACCACTTACTGATAGACTGTACATATTTATTGATATATGTTCACTTAGTCACTCATTCAGAGATCCAGTGCAGATATCCAGATATTTAGGGCCAGCAGCTCAGTGTTTTATTTTATCTGTATTTTTATTTATATGCTTACTCTTATTATCCTTGTTTGGTTTTGCACTCTTACTCTTATCTGTATCTCTCCTGTGTTTCTTTCTCATTGCTGTTGCTGTTATGACACCTGAATTTCTCTTCGGGGATGAATAAAGGTTTATCTATCTATCTACCTACCTAGTATTGACATTTCTTACCAAATGTATAAAAATCGGCATTTCATGGGTTGAAAATGGCATGCCATCTACTGTTTTAAACCAGCCCTGAAACTTTCAGGCCAATGCTGACATAGTGTCGACCATTCCGGACGAATCTATGTCATGAAGTTTATATTTAAAAGAAAGAATAATGCCCTCCAATCAGAGGTGGGCGATGAACTCATTTGATCATATAGCATCAAAGTACCCTGTACTATAACAATTTTATACAATATAGTGGCAACACAACTTCATTCATTTCCAAAAGCCAGCATGTGATGTTGATCTGGATGAAATGGAATGTTTTCATAGGTTCATTTATTGACACCGACGAAGCAACAAAAGGGTACGAATTATTTATGTGAGGAGACACATGCTTTGGAATAGGCTATAGAGGAGAACATATTAAATTATATAAAGAGAACACTTTTCCTGACTAAAACTTGCCCAAGCAGCTGATGTTGATACAGTCAGAAAGGAAGATTTATGCCTTTTTAGCCAGTGGCTCTGGACATGGGTGGGGATATTTCATTCTGTGCCAAAATGGTTCTTTATTTCAAGGCTTCCAAACAGGCTCTAAAAATATAACAATCAAAAAGATTGGAAGCCACTAGATGTAAAAAGTCACAATTTATTATTTGCTTATAGGCGCTACCATTCAATAAATGCTGCCTATTGATCCAATTATTGCACAAGTGGTTTTCATAAGTTTGATGCCCTAGTTAATTGGCTGGTATTGTAGGTAGGTTTTTAGATAGATAGGTTCTCGCCAGCCACCAGACCACCCCTGTTTGCCCCAGCAGGGAGGCAAAGTCTGTATCCTATAAGGAGGCACTAAGGGGCTTGTCTATACATACAGAGTCTTTGGTGGTTAGCCAAGCCATATATCTCAACTCTGGTTTAGGCAGTCTTAACTCTTGGCCACTCAAATTATTTATGTCAGTCTAAAGTATGACGGGGTGTTTTATTAGTGGTGGGTGGCTGAGAAGTGGAGAGGTAAACGTCTGAGAAGGTGGTGCTGGTGCCGTTTATTTAACTTTGCACAGGAATCTGAGTTAGGTGTTATCTCATCATTCAGACCCTCTTACAGTAATGAGTATTATAATGACCTAATGTATAAAGGGTTTGTTGATGGAGAAGGATAAGAGTGTTTGGTTACTGTATGTATATTGATATGGGCTTTAGCACTGCCATTCAACAGGGATATAGAATGAGAAAGTTTATAACTTGCCAATGGTATATCTGCAGGATGTAAGCAACACCAAAAGGAATCTAACCATAAAGGACTAATCCGGTTGCCTTAGTGTTAGCAGCTGATCAGTAGATCAACCTGTTACGATAGCTTAACTAAATGTTGAAACAATACGTGAAGATGATCGTTGTGCTCTCATTTCTCATACTGTATACTGTCTCTGGAAGATATGTGTGGTAGGCGCGGTGCATGACATTAACCAGAGGTTGACCTCTGACTAGGTGCCTGGTCATGATGTCATCAGAGAACAGTCAGCCACTGCATTCAAGAAATATAGGCAGGGCAATATATTTTCACTCAGTGAGCAATGAGACGGTCAAAAGGTCACAGAATCACAATTCAAGCACACCCTAGCCCTGCCATATATACTCTCCAGCTTCTTCTTTTCTAATAGCGTCACCATCATTCTGTTCAGTGAAATGAGTTTTTGCTGCCACCAAGTGGTGATTTTAATTACAGACCTTAATTACAGGTCTGCAGGGTTAGTCAGACATTTTCTTTGGTACAGTATGGTGTTATATCCAGCAAGTAGTATCACTACACGTAATTGAACTAGTTGTTAAAGATCCCCTCCACTTAAAAACATGTTTTTTTATGGTTAACTCCTCTTGGAGGCATGACTTTGACTATATAGATTGTTATTTGTGCATAACTTGTCACCAGAGCGTCTTTCTCACATTCTTCCCCTGGAGAGAGAGAGCTTCTCTATACTTCCCTGAAATCTGAGTTGAATGTGTGATGTCAACAATAGGTCAAACATATCATAGTCCAATATGTGGTAACTTGACACCTTTAGCTTCAGTATACACAGAAAGCTGAGTATGTTCTGACATGTCTTGAAAGAATATAAGCTGCCGACTTGGAATTCCTGGTAAATATCAATGTGTGCTTGATGCCAATTTGCATATTCATAGATTCTTATAGAGATGCTGCTAAGCCATCTTCAGTAGTTTATTGAACAATTTGGTGGAAATAGCATCTTTATACAAATTCTTATTCAATTTAGAAACATTTTTAAGTATAAAAAATTAATTTGGAGGGGATCTTTAAACTGTATTTTGCAGTAGCTTGCTAGTAGTTCAACTAAATTTAGGTAACCACATTATATTTATTCTGAAGGTAACTTTGCTGTAGTTCAATACCAGAAGTCCCCCACACCAAACTCACCCAACTCACTGTGCCCGCCTCCACCTATAAGGGGATCACAAACTTCCTGACAGACAGGAAGCAGCAGGTGAGGCTGGGAAAAATCACATCCACCAGTACCCAAATAGTCAGCACCGGCGCCCCCCAGGGATGTGTGCGCTCCCCTCTGCTCTTCTCACTCTACACCAAGGACTGTACCTCAGGAGACCCGTCTATCCAACCCCTGAAATTTGCAGACGACACAACAGTCATCGGCCTCATTCGAGACAGAGATGAGTCTGCATACAGACAGCAGGTCGAACAGCTGGCCCTGTGGTGCAGTCGCAACAAACTGGAGCTGAACATGCTCAAAACTGTCTGTTCTCTTCACATCCATCACTGTCTGGTATGGATCGGCCACCAAACAGGACAGGAACAGACTACAACGGACAGTCAGGTCTGCAGGAAAGATTATCGGTGCTGACCTATCCACCTTCCAGGACCTGTATTTCTCCAGAGTCAAGAAACAGGCAGGGAAAATCACTACAGAACCCTTACACCTGGGACATGATCTGTTCCAACTTCTTCTATCTTGTAGGTGTTACAGATCACTGAACACCAAAACCACCAGACACAAAAAGTTTCTTCCCCCTAGCCGTCACACTTATGAACAGTTAACTCGCTGTGGCTCTGTGCAATGGCCCCTGTACACTGCAATACCACTGTACCTATACATTATATGCAAATACCCTGAACACGATAATATATTTATTTTAGTCTAGAACACTAATGTGCAATACATTTCACTATTGTATATCTAAACAGGCTGTACATACTGTACATAATCCATCGACTACATGTGAATAGGATAACGTCATTTGTCTTTTGCTACCATTTTATAATTATCTAATCACTTCTTGCACTATTTGTATCCTGTTTACAGTTCACAGGAATGGTTCATGGTCAACTGCATGTACATGTAGCTTATATCTAAACGCTATAGTATATAGTGTATAATGTGTATATTTATTTCTTTTGTTTTATAATTTTTTTTTAAGTACATGCGGAATCAAATGCCATGTCTGCATGCACATACTTGGCCAATAAAACTGATACTGGTTCTGATTCTGATAATACTGACAGAGGTTTCGCATCCAGTCGCGTGATGCTATCGGTTTTGCCATTGTGCGCCGAATGACACGCGAGAATACGCTCACCACTCTCTTAAATTAGGTGATGGTCAAGAAGACGTCCATCACCCGTTTTAGTCATTCTGAGTAGAATTAATTTAAGCATTTTAAAAGTGACACAGACTTTGATTCGATCTTGTAAGAACCCTCGAGTCAAACACTGACAAACGCGTTCCAAGATAGTCCAGATGCTACGGAATGGGATGTAGGACACATCTCTTTCGTCCAATCATTCGCTTCTGTGGTTACCATGGCAACGAACATATCAAACAAGTTAATGTCGGCTAGGTAGCGACCTACAACCACTGAGCTCATGATCAACCTATGCTGTTAGGTAAGTTAGCTAACGTTAGGGTTGGTTGGTGTTATTCCTGTTCTTACGCTCTAAGTAATTGCATTGAGTGATCTATGGCTATATATGGAATACATGCAATGTATGGAATATCAGCCATTCTAGGGCGAGGAATTCACAAAAAACGAGGCATCTCGTGTACAGCGTCTGATGAATGATGTTTATTATATTGGTAATAAATTACTCTGGTTAAAGGGGAACACCAACTAAACTAAGAATTCCAATATGTTATTTCCATGGCCTAGGAAAGTTCAGTCACTATTTGTGAACATGAGTTACTCTTTCCCAAGGCCAGAAACCAGAGAAAGTAAGACCAAAGTGTCTCTGGTGAGACTTCCCTTCATACCACTGCAGGGGAGTGATGAATCATATAGTCGAAGTTTGAATAATGCAATTTTGAGAGAAGAGCTGGCACCTGCAGCCACTCAATATGAAACCTTTATGCACAGCCATTCTGCTACAACACAAGTTTAAAGTGCCCCTAGAACTCACACACTGGCTGCTTACGAGATTCCCATGCTCCCAGAGCACACACAACTGATGCTAATCACACCTTATCAGGA
>OMKL01043534.1:0-14517 GCA_900302295.1 Parasudis fraserbrunneri
CTGCCACAAGGCCTTTGCCCGTGAGGACCACCTCCAACGCCACCGCAAGGGCCACAGCTGCCTGGAGCTACGCACCCGCCGGCCCAGACGTGGGCCTGGGCATGGGGAGGAGGGCAGAGGGGATGGAGGAGGAGGAGGAGATCCATCCAGCCCACTGGAGCCCCTGGGCCTGCAGGGCCACTCCTCAGCCTTCCTCCCCCGTGGGGTACTGGCTGGTGGGGACGGGCCTGGCTCCGGCCCTCCCCTGATATTCCAGGGAGAGGCTGAGAGGGAGAGGTCCTTGGCCCTCCAGGCATTCGCCCGCTTGGGGCCACACAGGCTTTCAGTCTACCCAGACCTGCTGCTCCGAGACCTGGAGCTGCGAGGGATCAGGGAGGCAGAGGGAGAGGAGGCCGGAGGAACCCATTCTCCTGCTGCTCAGCACGACAGATGGGCAGATGAAGAGGAAGAGGAAATGGGAGAAGACGATGAGGAGTGAGAGTGAGAATGTGTTGTGTGTGTGTGTGTGTATGCTTGTGCGTACACCTGCGTTTGTGTATGTGCATGCATGTGTGCGAGTGTGTGTGCAAGTGTGCGTGTTTGTGTGGTAAAGCATCCACAGTATAAAAATAAATAAATAAATAAAAAAATCACTCAGGTGGCTGGACTAATGGCCTGCTGCTCACTCCTAGAGAGCGCTTAAAGAAAAACTAAAAGATACGATGAGTAAAAAAAAAAAAATGGAAAACGGGTTTTCAGAGATATTATAGTTGTCTGTTTTTATGCCTCTGCGATGGCATAGCCGTGGCTGGAGGCATTATTTTTCCTGGCTTTTTGATTTCATTTGTCTTTTTTTAATCTATTTTCAGTTTGTCGTTGAATTATTTTACTGCATTTTAGGTTTGTGCTACTCCTTTTGCTGTACATGCGCGTGACATGTGTGTGGTTATTGGGATGTTTTTCTGTCACTATGCAAACTTAAGTCCAGAGCTGAGAAATGGAGGAATGTTTGAAGATGTATATTTCAGTTAAATCACAATGTATGGATGCAGGTGCAATTCAGAGGTCATATCAGGTAGATGACATTGAGTTCCACATTTTGTGTGCCCACTGCCCTCTGCTGGTTACTGGTGGAAATACAATCAACTTAAACTGGCTTGCATGCAGTATGAGCAATCATGCTTTTTTTCTCCTTTCTAGTTAGTCATAAAAATCCTCCCTTTTGTTGGGTGCTTATACCAAAGATTTTAGTGTTAGTATTTCAGTCTTAACATCTTAAGTAAATATGAGAGGAGTGAGGTGAATTGCAGCCAAGGTTGGGTTTGAAGAACATTCCATGATTCTGCCCAACTGTTTTAATAGCCATGAGAAAGGAGAGGGACCGTGTCTGAGCCTTAGTGCTTCAAGTAAAATGCCTGACCAAAAACATGACAAAGTCTGGGTCAATGAGTAATTGTTGATTAGAAATATGGGTCGCATTTGCATTTACCTTTTTATGTTGTTGACAATTCTTCCTTTTCAAAGTCTGTGATTCAGTCTTCCAATGCAATTTGTCTTGTTTGCAAAAAAAAAAGAAAAAAAGGGAGGAATGGAGGGGATGAAGTGGATGGCTTGCCCTTTTTTCTGTATTTATTTATTTATTGTTATTATTTATTATGGCTTTTCTGTTTAAACTTGTTGTGAGACCTAAACCAGGTTTGGACAGTCCACAGCACCAAGGTCCACGCCGAATCTGGCTCTAATCCCTTTTGAGTCTTATGAGAAGAAGCTGCATTGTGCTTAAAATTTTTGGTTAAAACATCTCCATATGCGTAAAAATGCCCATCATGGTCTGTGTGTCTTCTGTTGGCTTTTTCTTACTCTTAAAATGCATTGTTTTGCACATGTAACCCTGTCAGGTACTGCAATAATACAGGCACATTCCATCCTTCGGGGTAGAGAGAAGGGAACAGAGTGGAGAGGCGAGAGAGGTCAGAGGGTCAAAACTCTCTTAAGTAGCTAGAACACAAAACAACTGTCACCACTTTGCTGTTTGACATTTTCAAACGTGGTATACGGAGCAGCACATCATTTTCAGTTGTTAATCCAGTGTGTACAGTACTGTATGACTTGTCATGGCGTGGCCGTTCATTTAGTTTGTCCTCCACAAAGTCTGGCAAAGGGGCCATTCATGTCTAGCTCATCATCTTGCATCTTTGACTAAAAACTTTTTTTTTCATCATGCTTTGTACTCTGGATAACCAAGAAAGCAGCAGCCATTGAGGTCTGTTGCAGGGAGTAACGTTCCACTTTGCATTATGATAATCAATTACTTCTTTTAAATTACAGGGGATTTTTTTGTTTGTTCTTTTCAATTCTCTTGAAACCCTTGTAGCTGACCTTGCTGTAGCAGTAGTGCAGGTCTGGACTTGTGTGCACTATCCACTCCTTGCTGTGTAGAAGAACATTTATGTTCCTGATTTATTTGCACTATACGATTTGAGAGCTTCAAGAGCTTCAAGCTTTTTGTTTCACCTTCCTCTTCGATATCTATTCCATGAACTCACTCAGTATCATTTATGATTGTAAGATTGACATAGAAGATAACTATCAATCCTTAAATTCTCAATTACATTGAATATTCTTCCTACTGCATAGTAGTACAGAGTTATATATATATAAAAAAAAAATAGTATATAAAGGGGTGAAGTTGCCTTGGATTTTGTTTTGTTTTTTGTTTTGTTTTTGTGCTGCAACTATTCTCAGGAAATCTTGAGCAATGCACTAAGTGATTATACAAAATACCATGGGGAGAAATTGTATGCTTGAGGGCTATTGACACCCTTCATATAAAAGTGGGGCCTATATTTTCAAAGTATCAGATTTTGAGCTATACAATTTGAAGTGAGAAAACTAAATGAATTCAGATGTTAGACCCATTGGGGAATTTTGAGACCTATTGGCTATTTTAAGACCTGTCATACTCAAATTGCAGTATGAGGGTTTGTGTTGTACATGAAGGGTGTTGGTACTCCCAGTCAGAGCTTTGTGAATGAATGAGAGTTAACCAGATGCCAGCTGTGAAGCGTGTGTTTCTATGCGAGCTGTTTGTTTTCTTGGCTTTGGTGAAGGGACATGGGGTCTGGTCTGAATAGAGACCCCCTATCAGGGATATACATTTTTGTCTTTCAGTTTTTAGTGGACCTTCTCAGAGAGTTGAATTCATTTTCCCACCATTTGTTTCAGATAATGTAAAGAAAACAAATAAACAAATATATCTATCTATCTCGTCTTTTGTGTGGTTTCTTTGGAATAAGATCCCATGATAAGAAACAGATCCCACGTTAAATATTGTGCCTTTCGGGCTGTTATGCTACTGCAATGAACATGATGTTATGTTTAACTAAATATATTTTTCTCTTTCTTTGCACTTCTCCAACGGCCATGCTCTGGGTGTCTAGAAGCGCCAGGCCTACTCTTTCTCTCGAACTATCAATGGCAAGCTCGCTAGGACACATGTCGTGCGCTGCAAGGACACATGGGATGGGACGTTACGTGCTTAATCCTATTAGTTTAGTTAATCTAAACAACTAACCTACTCGCTCGGTTTACAGAGGAAGAAGCGAGGTCTCAACCATTACTTTTAATTTATAAGTAAAAATAGGTCAAGTGGAGACTCGGAAGTGGGGATCTGCCTTTCCTTAGCATCATCTCTGGTGTGGTGGCAAGGTGAATAACGTTGGCATATCAGTTAAGTAGTTTTAACCAACTAGCCTAGCAGGTGCTGTAGGTTCAACTAGACTTCAAAATGAGGGCAACTTGTAAGATGTCAAATCAGAGTTTCAATTATCCGATAATTACTAATTTCTTTGTTTGTTTTTTCCGGGAAAATCTCTTTTAGTTGAATTGTATTAAAATAGAGGTTTCTCTTTGTACCGCAGAACAGAATCATAACAGTTTTTATTGTTTTATTTTATATTAAATTGTTCCTGTCGTACAACACTAACTGAAATACTACGTTCAGTTAACATGAGTAATTCGTGCCTGCTGCGTTTAAATCCAAAACCGCGCGGGACCTTTCAGTTTGCCCAGGCGAGGTGGCGAGTGTAGCGGTCAGTTAGTCAGTTTATGTGGGGAATTGCAATTACTGGTAAGTGGACAATTTTCTCCAGCTTTGTTTAATTCTGCTATTTGGGCGCATTCTATATTTAGTTTTGTCTATGATAGAGATGGATTAAACAGCGACTGTGTACGAGAATTACGCACCGCGAGGCGAATGCGAGCTTCAATCCATGTAACGTTATGGGTAAAAGTCGCCCCGGTCCGTTACCAGCACGAGATCTGGGAAGGCAAAAGCAACTCTTTCTCCCCAAAGCATTTACACAAAACAACCTCTGCATTTAGATTCTGGCAAGGCAAAATCCGTAATCAACGCCTTAATGTTATTTATAGCGAACTATGCAGCCCAATGCAGTCGCGGGTAGTTTCTTATTTCAGTGCATGACGTCGAGCCAAGACGTTAGTATTTCCTTTCATAGTCACTTAAAAGCAACAAGGTAATTTCCAAACGTGGAACAGACACGATGTAGAATTGCCAAAGAATTATCCAACACGTCCATGCACTACGCAGGGCTGCACAGAGGGATGCACCTCCAGAGTTCATTCATTACACCGGAGTGAGAGAAAATAAGTTTCAGACGAACACAGTAATATTTATTTCTTTTTTTAAATAGCGTTATTCGCGTGAGTCTATTGACAGGACTTATTTTATTTGGAATAAGCAAAAGTAGCCTAATCTACATGCCTTGATGATGTCATTCTTTATATAGTCTATCAATTGTTTTTAAGCTCAATAAACACAGATAATAGTTGACCGGAATTTCTCCCATTTGTCCGGGACCTTGAAATCTTCCAGGACACGTGAGCCAGTAGCAATTGTTTTCTAGCGGAATCTCTGTGAAATAGTTTACAGTGTTCGACTTGTTTCTCTTTTTGTCCACCTGTAGGATGCTACTGCGTCGGATGTTGGGGAACGGTGGGGCGCGCTCAGCCGTGGCGAGCCAATGTACCCCACCACTCGCACTCTGCTACAGCACTGCAGCAAAGCAACAGGTATATGTCAGAATAGTCAGAACAACATTACATTTTCTAGCCGAAAGCGGGGATACCATGATTCAAGCCCATATGGGGATGTTAAAGATTTAAGGCAGTCAGGGATCAGTGATCCTTTGGTTTCATGAGTTTATGATTGGGATATATCCATCCAGTGAGTGTGACAGTTATGAATTAGTGACATGAGTGTGACAGTTATGAATTATGATCTACACGCCTCCATCTTTGTATCAGCATGACTGTGAATTACAAAAACTTGGCAATCAAGTCTGAACCCTCTCCTACCCATTTTTGCCCTCAGGAGAAGCCAAAAAAGACCAAATTTGGTCCTTTGAGT
Source organism: Parasudis fraserbrunneri (assembly GCA_900302295.1). Classification (NCBI taxonomy): domain Eukaryota; kingdom Metazoa; phylum Chordata; class Actinopteri; order Aulopiformes; family Chlorophthalmidae; genus Parasudis; species Parasudis fraserbrunneri. The sequence goes on from OMKL01043534.1 coordinate 5,408, forward strand.
GACCAAGACCGGATATTCACAAACTTATTTGGCCGTCATGACTGGAGGTAAAAAATTGTTTTTGGAAATACCATAATACTTTTTCATAAGGGCATTCAACACAAAACTTCTCCAATTGTTTGGAGCCCTGTGGAAATGTTGCTTTGTATCTCTTTGTCCCAGACTTAAGGGAGCGATGAGGCGGGGAGACTGGTACAAAACTAAAGAGATCATCCTGAAGGGAGAAGACTGGATCCTGAATGAGGTGAAGAGCTCTGGTCTCAGGGGCCGAGGGGGAGCTGGCTTTCCAACTGGGATGAAGTGGAGCTTCATGAACAAGCCCAGTGATGGCAGGTACGATCAGAGATTCATGCCTCTGAAAATCCCGTTCAAGACTTGATAGGCCAAACCTCCATATTCTAACCCACCTGTCACAATAGCCATCCTATAATATCACACTGTGATGAATGTTGCGTGCTCCATACCGCTGGTTTCCGAAGTGGGATACGAGGCTGAGGTCCTTGATGTGAAACATTTAACCCCTGTTCTATGTACCTCCTCCCTCCTATGTCCCAGGCCTAAATATCTGGTGGTGAATGCGGATGAGGGGGAGCCTGGGACCTGTAAGGACAGAGAGATCATGCGTCACGACCCCCATAAGCTGATCGAGGGCTGCCTGGTGGCTGGGAGGGCCATGGGAGCCCGTGCTGCATATATCTACATCAGAGGAGAGTTCTATAACGAGTCATCCAATGTACAGGTATAGGACGGTTTCAGTGGAATGTGTTATGTGTTGCTACTGTAGGAAATGCTCAAGGTCACGGTTGATTTCCTGTTGCAGCGCTGGAATTCTGAGTAGAGGATGGGCCACGACCCCAACTGTCCGTGCACCTTCTGTTCATTCAATTTCCTATTCTGAAAGGAAAATCTGAAAACTAATTTCAGGACCTTTTCTGTATTTGAATTAATTTCAGATTTTCTTTTCTGAAGTCCTGTATTTGCAAGAGTTACACAGCCCTTTACGCACAGTACACCGGCCCCTTTCAATGCAATCTTAGAAGCTCCATTCTATTAATTTGTGCCTGCCTCATCCTAGTTAAAAGCCCAGTCTTTCCAACTACTCTTTGTCACTCCAATCCCACCTAACCTCCACCTCCCTCTCAGTCATGGTGGGGCCCCTTTCTTCTTTTTGTTTTAGGTCCGTGCCAGTGCAGGAGACAGTAGATCAACCCATGCACTCGTAACACCATTGTATTGAATTAATCTACACACTTTGTTCAGTGGAGAACTATGTGTATGGCAGTGTGTGCTCTTCATTGTGAAAATACATTCATTCATATATGACAACTGAAAAATGTGATTGGCAGAGAGAAAGCTGCCAAGGTTGTAAAGGACGCTTGAGTTAATGATGAGTGGATGTAAGATCTAGGCCTAATCAACTTTCAGAGACAGCTGTCATCGTCAGTGGTCAGCCTTCTATGACTTGGAAATGCATTTTCTGATCTTTCTGACATTCTGTGTTGTTTTTGCCTGGGGAGTTGTTTTATTAGGCCTAAATATGATATCACACTATGATTTTACATGAAAATTATTCTGGGTATTCTTTTTTCCCTTATCAACTTTATAGCTACAACAACGAATAATATTAGCAAATGGAGTACTATTCTGCTTAAGCAATCTGGATCGCATTTACCATCCTAGCTTTTGGGTCACTTGGAAAACGGAAAAAGCTACAGCTGTCTCCTTGCATATTAGCCCACCTGAAAATGCAGACGAGAAGTGATTTCCCTCATGCAGAATGCAAGTGAGGTGTAATATCCATCATGAGAATGTGGAAGGAGAATTAACGCGTGGATAGTCCTGTATATGTGTGTGTAAAATGGCACTGTTCTGTGTGGATCATCTCGCCTCCTTATCAACTTCGAATGTGAAAGGTAGTTGATACCTGTGAGACTCTCTAAGTGTGTGCGTGTGTGTGTGTGTGTTTGGAATCAAGACAAGGAGAATCACACAACAGGCACGGGACTTTGGAAGAGTTTCTGACCCCTGGTTTAGGCTAGAGCCGACCTAGAATGTGCACTTTTCCAATGGCATAGGGAAAGTTAAAATAGTTATTTCGTGTGAGCGATGCCCCTCCTCCTGCTCCTGTCAGGAAGCATTTGAAAAGTTGTGTCTCTCTAAGGAAAAAGGACTTCACAGTAACGTTGTAAATTGTAATGGAAACACTGCATTAGGCTACATTTATCAGCCTTGGCAGCTTGGCTACCACAGCCACTTTACGGATCAAAGTGAATCAACCCATCGCCCCTTGCAGAGAACTTTTTAGAACATTATTGCCTGTGCGTGGTCGGTGTGCGTAATGGTGGACAGGTGTTCCTGTCCACTAATCGTGTTGAATAGCCGTAGAAATCTATAGAGAGCTTGTTTCTCTTTTTATATCGTCACTGCACACTCAATTGTAATAAATTAGAGGACAGTTCTGCATAAGTGATTTTTTTTCCAGCCTCTCTCTTATCACATTTCCATAGTGCTGGAGAGAGGCCATTTGCTCATTATCCCAAAGAGCTGTGTAATAACCCTATAATAGCCTAAACCTAATCCATAGTATTGATCGTCCTTCTTCCATTCTAGGGGCTAAAAACTTATTCAATTAATCACTTCCCAGTTGATAACAAAGATAATTTAAAAATTATCGAATGAACGGAAGTTACACCGACCCCCAACATTCTCACAGAAGTCATTCAGCACTGGGAGACGATGCTGCTTCTTACAATGCAATTTGTAGGGCAATTTGATTCACAAGGTTCTGATCTGATTTAGATTTAAATTCGATATCGACATTAGACCTAAGACACTGTTATGTGCTTGCTACATTTATTAAATTATCACTGTCTAGTTGCATTAAAAAGTGCACAGTGAAAGGGATGTATGTAAAAAAGAAAAAGAAAAAGTGGGTTTCAGTGAAGCAAGCACTCAAGGAACTGAGAATTTAGAGAATATAGGTCATTTCCATTACCATTACATGGTCTGATCCATCTGCATGAGGACATCACCAAGAGAGACTCCATCACCAAGCTCTTTGAATTACATCTCATGTTTTCCATTTGAAAACGACCTGCACGTCCTAAAGAAACATGTCAAGAACAGCAACAATCCAACTGCCTAAGTTACCAAATTAAAGGCAGATCAAGCATGCAAAGAACAGCCACAAGCAACAAGACACACATCCAGGAATTCATGTTTCATTCATTCTTGATTCAGTTAGGCTTGATGGTGCTGGTTTCAGGGGGCCAGCACCTGCCATTGTTGTCAAATGATGTACAGTAATTTCATCAACTGAGTTTCGATAGTAGGCTAGTTCAGCAGAAACTCAGCGCAAGGCAAACTACAGATGGACGGGAGGCACGCTAGAAATAACGTTAAGCAAAAAAAACACATCCGCTGAAAAAAGGCATAGATTAAAAGATTGATCTTGGGATTTTAAGAATCTATTAGATTTGATTCAAATGAAACAATGCAATGCAAAAGTTCTCAGCCCGAGGGATGACACTGACCCATCCTCTTCCTCTAGAGGCATTCTAGTTGTATTGTTTGCTAATATAAACAACTGACAGGAAATAAAATGTAGTCCGTTCTAGAATGATGGTTTATGTTCTTAAGTTTAAACCTTGTATATATACTGCACTAACAATGGATCTATGGACAATTTACTGGTCCATATCAAACTGTCTGGATCTGACCTTGTGTGTATTTAAGGGCATTCACGTCTCTCCTAACAGGTGGCGATTAATGAGGCATACAAAGCCAAGCTGATTGGGAAGAATGCTTGTGGCTCAGGATATGATTTTGATGTGTTTGTGATGCGAGGGGCAGGGGCATACATCTGTGGGGAGGAGACGGCCCTCATTGAATCCCTGGAGGGCAAACAAGGGAAACCCCGTCTCAAACCACCCTTCCCTGCTGACATAGGTGAGATAATGTTCTACCAACCATCGACACTTCATCTTTACAGCCCTTTCTGGACCCTTACATGGGCAGTTATGATTTGATGGGTTGGTTGTGATTAAACAAACATCGAAGCAGGCCTACATTGTAATTACTGGTAGTTTCAGATGGTTATTGACTGCTTTTGTCTTTCTGCTCCTCAAGGGGTATTTGGATGCCCAACAACAGTTGCTAATGTGGAGACAGTCGCCGTGGCGCCTGCGATCTGTCGCCGAGGTGGAGCTTGGTTTGCTGGCTTTGGGAGAGAGAGGAACTCTGGCACCAAGCTGTTCAACATCTCTGGTCACGTCAACAACCCTTGCACGGTGGAGGAAGAGATGTCTATTCCCCTGAGGGAGCTCATAGAGCGACATGCAGGTGTGTGTTCATCACTGTCCATCGTGTTGATGGGGTTTTTTGTGGTGGCATCAACTTGCTCTCTCCTCTCATATGATTGGTGCAGGAGGAGTAAGGGGCGGCTGGGACAACCTATTAGGAATAATCCCTGGGGGATCCTCCACTCCCATCATCCCACGCCATGTGTGTGATGATGTTCTGATGGACTTTGATGATCTGGTTCGTGCTGAGACTGCTCTGGGTACCGCTGCCATCATCGTCATGGATAAATCGGTAACTAAATCCTAAAGTGCAGTACATACATAAAATAATGTAGGCTTCTCTATAATGCACTGTTGATCCAGTTCTTGTTATCGTTTCCTTGCTACCTTAACAAGATCTATAAAATGTACTTTGTTCCAGGCTGATGTGATCCGAGCCATTGCCCGTTTGGTGGAGTTCTACAAACATGAGAGCTGTGGCCAGTGCACCCCCTGCAGGGAGGGTAAGGAATTGCAGTCCTTCTTGTTCCATAATAACATTATTGGTATGTAGTATTTGCACCGTGAAACTGTGGAAGGACACATTGCTTAATCGCTTTTCCTCTTCTCCTACCAGGAGTGGACTGGATGGATAAGATGATGTGGCGGTTTGTGCGTGGCAATGCAGCAGGCTCAGAGATTGATATGATCTGGGAGCTGAGCAAACAGATAGAGGGCCACACCATTTGTGCTCTGGGGGATGGAGCTGCCTGGCCTGTACAGGTGACATCTCTTGGACTGAGCTATAACCTAATTACTTTACAGATAATGTAGATCCAATCAAGAGACTTGTTCTTAACTGAGATGTCCGCCATTTGGAAAAGGTTGAGGCTAAAAATGTCAAGTTTCAAATTTCAGGTTATTGAAAGAGGTAATCCGCAGTGTAAATCGTGTTTTTTGGTTTTGGTGATATCTATCTATAAGCGGTCATTGCTGTTAAACTTTTGTACTGCGCTTACTTGCTTTCCATCTTGAAAAGTCCTGCTACCTACTGAGTTCATCTTGTATTTATTCCAAACAAAACACTGTTGCTGCTGGTGAAGTCAAACGCATCACATCCTGCATGCCAGACGATTTTTTCCCAGGGATTTTAACTGGGACCTATACCACAATCTTTAAATTCTAACCCCTCTTTCAACTCTTTCTGCACCTTACGCTTTTCTCTACAGGGGCTGATCCGCCACTTCCGGCCAGTCATGGAGAGTCGCATCGCTGAGTACAACAACAGGAACCCTCAGAGAGAGCCAGAGATTGAGATGGTCTGAAACTGAATTCATGTCTGTTTCAATACTCAATACTTGTATTGCTTGGTGACTTGTCCATAACTCTTCATGCTGTGCAAGAGGATATACTTATTGTATACTGCTCAGATTACTTTAAATGTACATTATATTTTCCCTCTGATAACATGCAAAGTACAAGTGATAAATGGACAAAACCACAGTATACACAATTGCTCCCTCTAACTTGTCTTTGACATTGTGTCTAATAAGTGCAACAATTATTATACAACTCACACGTTGGCTGGTTTTTGACATATGAATTACTATTTTTAGCCCCGTTAGCAAGAGCTAGCAAGGGGCTTTAGGGGTCGCAATGTCGGTCGGTCAGTCATGTCAACCATTTTTGTCCTAGCTAGAACTTTAGCGAGATATCTCAAAAAGTATTGGTCAGATTGCATGACATGTACTGTGCACATTCAGGATCCCAAGTGGAAGAGACCTCTTGATTGTGGTGACCCCATGACCTTTCCTCCAGTGCAGGCCTGCCCAAAGTAGGGTCTGTGAGCCAAATTCAGCCCTCCACAACATTATTTTTGGCCTTTCAAAGAGTTCCAGAGAATTATTAGATATTCTATTTAGTCTGTTTTGATGTAATTTAACTAATGGGATTATTGAGGATTTTTTTTCAATTACTTGCTTATTACAAGGTAGGCCTACAAACAATGACATTAGACCTAAGACACTGTTATATGCTTGTTACATTTATTAAGTTATATTAGTTACATTAAAAAGTGCACAGTGAAAGGGATGTATGTTTGAGAAGGAAAAAAAAGGGTTTCAGTGAAGCAAGCACTCAAGGAACTGAGAATTTAGAGAATATAGGTCATTTCCATTACCATTACATGGTCTGATCCATCTGCATGAGGACATCACCAAGAGAGACTCCATCACCAAGCTCTTTGAATTACATCTCATGTTTTCCATTTAAAAACGACCTGCAAGTCCTAAAGAAACATGTCAAGAACAGCAACAATCCAACTGCCTTACCAAATTAAAGGCAGATCAAGCATGCAAAGAACAGCCACAAGCAACAAGACACACATCCAGGGATTCATGAGAATGAGAGGGCATATAATCAGTAAGTAGTCCAGCAAGGCCTCACTTAAATTCTGACCCACAACTCACACAAACAGACATCCTTTCTTACCCACTGCTTTTATGACCCCAAGGGGCTCCTGTTGATAGGGATGATCCATCCTTTTAACAATCACCCCCACCCATAAAATGATAAAATCACCTTCTTCTAGAGTCAGGGTAAAAGGCCCTTTTCACAGTGGCCATTTTGATTTGTCATCGCAGGGTAAACATAAGTGTAACTGGAAAGGTGTGCGCAGTAGAGCACAAATCCTCACCAGGCGGCAGCCACACATTTCTTCTCTCTCTCTCACAGAGCAAACAAAGACGCCTACAATATTGAAAAAAAGCAGAGACCATCTATTAGCATGAATTATAATTACTGGTATCCAAAACTCACACAGCATACACAGAGATCATCCACTGTCTGCGGGAAAGAAAAAAAAGCCCAACTGTGTTGACAAGTCACTAGCCTACCATGGACAGCTGACAGACAGTAGTCTACATGGTAGGCCCCGCTTAAATGTAGGGAGCGGGGCAAACAGAGACCAATGAAAACAGATCTCCCTGCACTATTCCTATTACAATATTATCTGCTGTCAGCCTATGTGCAAGGTTTTGCTTCTGCCTTTTGGAGATAATTAAAATTTTTATGGTCCCGTTCCATCTAAGTGTGTCACAGCTGTTCCAGTGAGACAACATGCACAACACCAGGGCCCTGGCACACCTAAATGGATCAGAACCATATTATGGTTATTAATTACACCTGTGTTTATCCTGTAATGATATGTCAAAATGGCTGCTGTGAAAAGGGCCTATCAGTGCAACATTTCATCTAGAAAAAAAAGCCATTACCAACACATGGAACAGCATCCCCCTGACTTCCTATTGCTTAATCAACCACCAAAAGATAGTCACACATTTTCAAAAGACATTGCTATAGACTCATACAAAGCATTTCCCCACACAACCAGACACCCCTCATGTTACATCCTCTCTTCAGTTTTCAGAGCAAGCTTGGGGAAAAAGCCCACACTTACACCCCATGTTACCCAAATACACATCCCTGATCTAAGACTGCTTCACACAACACATGCTGATACCTTAGCATCCAACCCCCTGCATGAAGGTGGTCAGGTGGACCAGCAATAAGGTCACTTGGAGTCTTAACTGGTTTGGTTTTGGAAAATGTTATATTTTATGTAGGCTATATGTATGAAACTATATTTTAAAATGTTTAAATAGGATTATAGGCTATATCTAAGTAAATAGTGCTAAATAGGCTATTAGTCAGGCTGGATTAGGCTATATTAACTGGCAGATTATGAGAGGAAAAATAATAGACTGTAGGCTACATTTAGCTAAAATGGCCTCATTTAACAAGGTCTCATTGAGCCAGGGTGCCCTACTCAGTCAACCCTCCGTTACTAGCGGCCAGACTGTTATTCCATCATTTCTTTTCTTTGTTGACAAAACACGGCCATGCTTTTGCTCCGCCTATTGTATAAACCTATACATTAAGTGTTTTTTCCAGGTACTTATAAAAACAAACTGATCGCACAGCAATACCTTCCATCTGTTTTCTCGCCATTTTGTGATAAATCAATGTATCCGGGCCCCAACTCTTCCTGGCTGTTTTTTTGACATGTGAATAACCATTTTAATTTATATAAATCATAGTTTATACATCTATGTGAATAACTTTTTTATTTATTTAAGATCCGTTTACCCATCTATATATAGCTTGCTGTGCCAACATAAGCCACTGATTCCTTGATAGCACCTCTAATTGGCATATGAAACACACTTTAATCATGTGTGGCTTTGTATATTCCATGACTATTTTGAGGCATACAATAGGCATTTATCTATTCCCAGATTAAAATACATCAGATAGTGAAAGAACGAGACTGACACACAACAATAAATTATGTTTATGTATTTCACCAAAGCATTAAATAAACTCAATGATACATAGAAGTCCATTATGATCTGTACAAAGAGTGGAGAATGGCATATGAAGTTTTCACTGTTTTGAACAAAGGAAAGAAAGGGATGACAAGCAGGAAAGGATAATGGTAGAAAAATTAGAAGTGGTCAGTGATGTACAACATCATTACCTAGAAACTATTTTCAACTCCCATCTGGCACAGGCCTCATTCCAAACCTGACAAAATATGAGGCAAAATCTTACTAAACGTTTTTTTCATCCACAAAATAGTTTGGGGTATTAGGTCTCTTTCAATCTGCCCGTTTCTCCAAACTATCACATGTGCACATCCCAAAAACCAGCAGGAGTACTTTAAAAAGTCAGCAAGTCTATTTAGACCCTACTACTAAACCTCCTATCAATGCGGAGAACATACAGCTCATGAAGGAAAAGTCATCCATGTAATGGAAGAGGATCATGGGA
>OMKL01043539.1:0-10302 GCA_900302295.1 Parasudis fraserbrunneri
GGGCCCATTCTCTTGTAACCCGTCCCCGTCTCCCCACCAGCCGAGAAAGAGAGGGGGCACGAGAGAAAGAGAGAGAGAGAGAGAGAGAGAGAGAGAGAGAGAGAGAGAGAGAGAGAATAAATGAACATAGGCATATTGTATAGGCGTATGAACATAGGCATATTGTATAGGCGTCACAGGTCATAACCTACATGGACAAGAAGTTTTTTGATAATATTTTTCTATTTTAAATTGAGAGGCAAACAGGAGAGAGAAAAAGAGGGAATTTGTTCAGTGCGCGTGGAGGGCTTGCCTGTCGCATGCACTTTCGTCTAGTGGAACACTTGCCGCGAAAATGTGTAAAAGAAGTAGCTAGCCTATTAAAAAAAGAAAGAAAAAAAATTCAATTTCGTGAAGGGAAAATTGGTTGAAAGCTAACGTTAACTTAGCTAGTATTAACGTTGAATAAATAACATATATAGGTAAATATATACTATTTCTGTCTGCTGTGAATTATCATAGCATGACGAAGGAAACCATTCACCAGGTGAGGCCATATGTCTAATAATGCTGTGGTCAGCAACGTTATTGTCTTACTGTTAATCTGTCAAGGTGTAAGTTACATAACCATAACGTTAGGCTACTGTAAAACGCTTACAAACGTCAGTTGTCGGTAATGGTATTTTCGTGTCTTCTGAATACAGGTAATAACCTAAAAGCTTGAAGGAGAACGCACAGAATGTCATTCCATAACACGACTGCTCAGAACTTCTCTCCCATCTCAGAATTGCATCCCAACAGCACACATCCGGTGAGTGAGGCCGAAGCTTGTCTTGTTTACTTTGTGAAAAAAGAAGTGGTCAATATTTGATATAATTGTATTTCTGACTGCACTTCTGCCCTTTAGGCTATTATCTTGTTGACCAGGCCTACGCCTACTGTATGCAGATTGTACAATTTCATATTAGATAGAGATGCATGTCACTACCTTTCTATTTTTTCCCCAGAGGGTGGCTGGAGTCATCATTGGAAAAACTGACGTCAGGAGCTTCCCTGACAGAAAAAGTAAATAACTACGTTAGTTAGGCTTTATCAGAGGGCCTAGACTACACTTCATTCAAAGAAATGTGCAGACTATGCCTCTGTTGCACTAAAATATCTTGTAGACCACCACCCTCTTCTGGCAAGTCTATGAACTAGGATCCTCCACTTTAGTTTCTGTCTGACTGTCAGAACATAGCCTCTTGATCCAAACACAAACAAACACTCTTACATCTGAATTTCAGATGTTGGTTTTGACAGATTTACTTTCGGCTTCACCATCAAAGACTCCCCAGACTTCTTCATCAATGTGTCATCCTGGGGCAACGATAGATACATCAACGGTCTCTCCAGCAGCTTCAGTATCGGAGACTGTGGTAAGGATCTATGGCATCACATTGAAAGTATTGCTTTTAGTCTGTGTTTTGTGACATTAGAATATGTTTCTAATCATTGCTGTAGAGATAGATGCAATAAAGTGTTTTCACTTCAATTGTGTATATATCTTTTTCAGTCATCATTGAAAATCCTTTGGTTGCGACAAAAGATCAAGAAAAAGAGAGTAGATACTGCCCTGCAACACCAGGGTAATAAGCACTCTACACTATACACATTTGCTGTATTTGTCAATTTTACAAGTGGTCAGGATTCGGCTCACTGTTTGGATGGCTAGAAAGTAGCTTGCAGTGCCTAAAATATCAATGTAAATTCCCAGCTGATTTGTGATCTACCACTCTACCACCTCTTCTACTGCATCACAGCTTCTACAGATTGCTGGTGACAGAGGCCCATTCCCAGGTGTCTCTATGTGCTGACATGGACACCATCGACAGGCTGCTGCCTCTGCTCCACCTGCCTGTGAAGGACTCCAGGGACTTCTACTCCCTGGGGGACATAGTGGCCAATGGACAGGACCTGGATGGCAGTGTGATAAATATCCTGGCTGCAGTAAAATCGGTGGGGTTTATTGGCTGGGTTACCCAAGAATAAATAACAGGGAGTACTATACTCTGAGATTTTGGCACTGCTCTGCTGTGGTCACCGTAGATCAGCACAGCAGTTCCAAAACCGCTGTATATCATGACCTCAAGTGTGTTATTGCTATACAACATAGTTACTGATAACTATGTTATTAACAATTGTATATTTTTCTACTTTTAAACTTTCTCCCTAAATTATATTTTCAAAACCTGCCTTTTCATTTAGCTAGCGTGGGATGGTAAAATGCCCAGTGTCAAAAGGGGTTGCTAGGTTACGAATGCATTATCATGAGATTTTCTCATTGGAATGTATCTCAGCCAATCACAATGTATCGTCTGAACTAACTGTGGTATAACTGTCAATATTTGAGGCAAAGATTATAACCTATATCATGGAAATCATCATCATTTTCTGATATATTTTTTTACTTGAATGGACCACGAGGAGCCCAAAATGTACTCTACAGAGTTCAGTAAGGTTTCAGATCCTGTACTTAAAGCCCCAATCTGTGATTTTTGAGGTATATTCATATACATTCTTGGAGACTTTGATCTATAGAGGAAAAAACCCAATTTGTAACTTTCGTAACCCATTGTAAATCGTAATATATATCTGTTTTACTCCAGTGTTTACAAACATTACCAACGTAAACAAAATGTTTACAGCCAATACAAAACACAGCAATTTGGTTGTTGAGTGTTAGTCCTTATATCAAGAGCTCCCTCAATCAACTAAAGAATGAAAACATGTCTCCATTCCTTGCTCTTTTATTTGGTGGTGGGGCTACCCATTTGTTCACGTTTGAATCACTGCTGGAGCCTTTAACGTAACTAAACCTCTTTCACAGACGGGGAAGCTATTGTGTTAAGGATTTTCCAATAGTTCCATTCGCTGTTTGCAGATTGCAGAGGTGAAGCAATTCACCTACTCAGACGGGCGTCAGGGGCACAGGCTGGAAGCGAAGCTGTTTGATGACTCTGTCCCTTCCTTCCCTTTGGTCTGGTGAGACACACATCTTAGAGTCACTTTGATTCATCACCTCTATTTGGTGAAAACAGGAGCTTGTGTGCTACCCTCTGATTACCCGACCATGCCCCTTAAGATTTCTGGACGTGTGAAAGACAGCACTGTGTTATAATAGTTGTCCATGTTTAATGTAAGGTCGCTGTGCCGCTGACCTCCTGTACCCATGTACTCCATATGTGTTTGATTTGTACTGTGTTTTCCCGTGAGTTCACTCGCTGACCTCGCTATCACACACAGCTGGGACAGAGAGGCCATTCAGCTGGTGCAGACTCTCATACCGAAGGAGACCGGTAGGTTAACAGCAGCGGTCGCTCACTCTCTGTCACAAAATGAATATTTATTTAACCTTTACTCATACCTGTCAGATCCTATTGAGATACAAATCAATTTTTCTCAAGAGAAACGTGGAAATGGAAACGTGAGATTGCGTTTATGTTTTGAGATAATTAACAGAAGTTGTACCTTTCTTTTTGCTCAAAGTGCTCTTCATAGCAGATGCAAAGATTGGTTTTGACAACTTCCGTAACTGTATGGCTGCATCCGTCATTTCTAAAACCATCATCACTGTCAACCCTGGTAAGAATATAACCATGATGTTTATATTAGCAGAATCATTCATATCCCTTTATAGTTTCAGCTTCTGGTTTTGGGAAAGTGGTGACTGATTGTTGACCTGACTCTGCCAACTGGTTGTAATCAGGGTGGGAAATTACTTTAACAACAGCCTAAGTTTTGTCTGTGGCTGGTAGGTTTGCATATTCTACCAGTAATTTTAGCAGATAAACACCCAGACTCTTTTTGTATTCTAAAATTAATGAATTCATGAATCCAACAGCTAGTGTGGTCGATGGATGAAAAAGTCAGCTTCCTGCCCTGGTTGTAACTATTTGTGAACTTTCTCTGCCTGGAAATAAACGTCTGTCCGAAGTCTGTGGCAAACAACAGGTTATGAGTCCTGGTCTCCCACATGGGAAGCCAAACACCTACCGCTCAGCCAAAAGGCAAAACTGTTTGCCAACAAAGACCATTAGAGGGTGCCAGGTGGACAATAAATATAAGCACATAATAACCAGAGTATTATATTTTGGCAAGATTCAATACTGAACGGCAGATTTTTATTTCTTCTGCCACATATGTACCTTATTGTCATTCCTAACTTGATCTAAGACACCAAGGAGGCCAGTCTGCTGTTCAGCTATGCTAAAGAAACATCTGAGTCTGGGGCTCTGGATGATGATGATGACAGGCAAGGGGACGTGCCTGGTGGGTAACAATAAACTGCATTATATTTTTATTCCTACCACAGTCATAGCAACAACGTTTTGTAAATTTTAACAAATCAGTTGCTCTGTTTGATCTAGTTTTGATAAGTTTCAAATGACTTTTCATTGAAATCAGTGTTATTAGTACTCAGTCAGTTCATTGTCTCTTTCTGAGTCAGTGCCAGGCAAATGCAGCTTTCAGACATTTGATGTGTTTACATGCAACCAATATTCTGGCTAACAGTTTACCGTTAAAGTCTTATTCAGGAAATGTCTGCTTCATATCCCATTCATGCATATCCCTGTATCCATAAGAGGAATATTCCACATAGTAGGATGCGAGCAAAACTAACATACATCACATAAAGCAACGGTGAACCATATAATGTGTATGCCTCAGTATCACAGCCACAGTTAAGACTGGCATATCACAGCTATTACATTCTCATGGTCTCTCTGAATCAGGATATGATCTTATACTGTTCTACTCCTGTAAACAGGATATGGTGTTGACATGCGCTACCGTAAAAACTGACTACCTCAGTATCCTTAAGTATATTGCAATATTTAAATGTGTCTGTAAATCACAATTACTTTTATTTGCCAAGCACATATACACATACAAGGAACTTGGTTTGGTGCTTGCTCACACAGGGAGACAAAAACAACACATATAATAATTCATATAACAAAGAAAATAGTATGAATATGTATAAATGCACCCACTGTCCTGTGGTACTGCCTCATGTCTGCCCCTCTCTACAGTGGATTCTATCAGTGATGTGTACACAGTGAATCAGCTGAAGCTTAAGGCTCAGGAAAGCCCAGAGGTCTTCTGTGGCATCACGTACAGCTTCATTACCAAGCTGGACCTCGACTCCTCCATCTCCAAAGTCATAAGGACTAAGTGGTACGTTTTTTTTGAACAAGTCAAAGATTTGCTGGACTCTCAAATGGTGACCATATAAAAACAATGCTATCATATTGCCAACTTTTCAAAAAATGTAGTTAACAATTACTTTTGTCTTTAGCCTAATACCATAGAGAGATGGCACCATAACTTACCAAGAAAAAGCAAATGTGTGCAAACCATAGATACTGTAAATAGATAGATAGATAGATAGATAGATAGAAAGATAGATAGATAGATAGATAGATTGATTATTTATTAATTCTCCATTATCTCTGCTGTTTTAGCTCCAGGTGTAAATACCAGGTGAACGAGGAGCTGCAGAGCTGCACTAACCTGTCATGTCCTGGGAGGGGCCAGGCCCTGTCGTTGGTCACCGGGTTTGACCTGCTGGTGAACCTAACGGACCACACTGGAACCCTGCTGGCCTGTTCCCTCAAAAGCCCTGTCGCTGAGAAGATACTCGGCTGCACTGTCAGTATACCTATGGACACCTGATCCTACTCCCATAATAACTATTGACTGTTTAAGCATTACTCCTAGCCTGGATCCAGTTCCTTGAATTGCTGTCAGCTTTTCCTTCAGATTCCTAAAATAATTCTATGATTCAACACAAGCGATTCAGGTTAGAATAAAAGTACCAAGATAATTGCTCACTTATGTTATGCAGTTTGGTGGACCAATAAGATTATGTTCATGGTTCTGACTGATCTGTGGCCGTTACAGAGAGTAAGGTCTGGTGTGCTAAAGTGCCAATCCAAAATATCTGCCAGTCACCCAATCAGAAGGTGGGTCACAGGGTAGGAAATTGACTGAAGCCTGGAGCAAAAGTACCGGTAAAAGTTTATGAAATGCTACTGAAATTGGGATTACAATTGCAAAAAAATATCCTTGGAAAAAAAGGTTAGAAAATAGAAAAATATGTATAATTTTATGTATACTACCTGTCAAATTTTATTTTCTAAATTAGTGTAATACATAAATTACTGTATACATAAATACACACACACACACACACACACACACACACACACACACACACACACGCACACAAAAGAATTAAGCCATGGAATCAGTGTAAGTTTGTCTCTTTTTTTTTTTAAAGGTTTGTAATTTTATTACTCCATAATTGCTCAAAAATGCCCCCCAAAATCTGTTAACTTGGGAACCAAACACTCTAATCGAAAAAGGTAATTGCCTACACTGGTAGGTAGGGTTTAATTCTGTAAATAGAGGACCTCCATATCTTCTGTTGCAGATGGAGGATTTTGCAGGTTTGACTGACGATGAGCGGACGGCGATGAAGTGGAGGTTTCTCTTGGAGAGATGCAAAATATATGTGAAGGTCGGTCAAAGTATGATACGTGGTCAACCCCTCTCTCTTGCATTGTCACCGGAAGAATGAAAAACACAATGATTACAATCTTTTCCAGATCCTCCCCTCTATCAAGATGAGGACTGGCATCAGAGGGACAGTCCTGGACTGCTCACTGGCTGACCCTGGAGAAGTCAAACAACACATGTCTGCCCTGCTGTAGTGGGCCACACTGCTGGTAGAGAAGACAAAAGAGGAAAGTAGACAAGGTGTTGTTACCCACAAGCTTGACAGCTGAGACTGTCATTTGTTGCTGTTTAAGGAGCTGTTTTTGACAGATTGCAATACCGTGATTTAGATTTGACAAAGGGAGCTGGGTTATTTTGTGTGGATAAATACTTTTTTTTCTCCATTTTCTCTTCACTGTATACATTTATCTATTCAGTAAAGTTGTACATGTGATTCTCTGAATGTATTGTTATATTTATTGACTTGTATTTAAGTACACAATTTATAAACAGTTGTCTTGTTGCCTACTCAGCTTAGACTATTAACAAGATTTGTGTGACTCTTTGTATGTATTAATATAATTTGTTGACTTACATTAAATCTAATTCAAAAACAGTTGTCTTGTTTACAGTAAAGTTGGAGCTTGTAGTAGGTTTCCTGAAACTGCTATTACAAAGCAAAACAGTAGGTGGCGGCAGTGCACATGTTATGAAATAGGAACTTGCAGTATAACTATGTTGCAGAGGGACACATTTAGGGACGTACAATAAGTGTTTTGCCATCGACCCACAACAGTTCCAAGTGCATTCGTCTAGTAACATACTAAGGTAATAAAACATTGTTTTCATGTCATGTTTTTCCCCGATATATGAAGATTCGATGAGTGGCAATTCACTGCAAATTTTAGCAACGTTAACGTAGTTAGCTAGAAATAACAGCGGATAATTGACATGTTTTGTCTTTGGTCTCACGTTAGCTTGCAACCTAGCTATCAGATTTGTTGCATACAGGTCTGTCATGCTACCGCAACGTTGCCAATTTGGCTAAGTTTAATTTTGCTTCAACTGATTTGACAAGTTAAAGTAAAAGTGGTGGTTTCAATCACATGACATGATCTGTGAGTAAATAGCTAACAACTCTTCAGGGCCGGTTAGAGCTAATCGTCCACATATGCATTTCATATTTGCTTCTGTCCTCCCAGTGACAGACCGACGTGCACTTCAAGCATGAATGTGAACCAGGGGACAGTGGGGAGCGACCCGGTTATTCTGGCCACGGCTGGGTATGACCACACGGTCCGCTTCTGGCAGGCCCATAGCGGAATCTGCACCAGGACAGTCCAACATCAGGACTCTGTATCCTTACTGTTCTCAGATAGACTCAAGAGACGGAGCTATTTCATATCAATGACTGCTTGTTAGTGAAATGTACATTTGTATAGATGTGATCCTTTCCTTAACAATTGCTTTCAGCAAGTAAATTCACTTGAAGTTACCCCTGACAGGAGTATGATTGCAGCAGCAGGTTGGCTCAGAACATTCTCTTATTCTTCCTCTTATTTTTCCTGCTCGTCATTTGCAATGTCCATATCATCATAATAACATATTCTACTATATCTTTATCTTTTGGTACTTTTTGTGTGTTTCAGGCTATCAGCACATTCGTATGTATGACCTGAACTCCAACAACCCCAACCCGGTCATAAACTATGATGGTGTCAGTAAGAACATCACATCTGTAGGCTTCCATGAAGACGGTCGCTGGATGTACACAGGTGGAGAGGACTGCATGGCTCGCATATGGGACCTCAGGTACAACACAGCTATTTCGTGTGTGTGTGTGTGTGTGTGTGCGTGTGTGTGTTTGTAATGGGAGTTGGAGACCATTACGAAGGACACTGGTCATATGTGTGTGCACATGTGAATGTTCATCTGTCTGTCATTCTTTCTTTGCTTGCCTCCAACTCCTAGAAGCGCTATTGAAAGGAGATGTCAAGTAGAAGAAGCTTTAGAATGTATGCAAATTTATGGGGCCATTGTGATCGGTTGTTATGGGAGATTAACATTGTCTGAAAAAGGAGAAGATCCCGCACACTGTATTGAGCTTGCAAATAGAACTGTTTTATTTATAGGACAACGTTTCGATCCTGAAGGATCTTCCTCAGCTCAGGTTCTTATGACCCGAGGAAGATCCTTCAGGATCGAAACGTTGTCCTACAAATAAAAAAGTTATATTTGCAAGCTCAATATAGTGTGCGGGATATTCTCCTTTTTTCCCAAGTGGCCTTTCTCCTACACATCTGCTCCTAAGTCTTGTGTTCAAGTGTGCAGAAGTATGCTTCTCATGGTAGATTAACATTGGCTAACACTAGTTTAACCTGTGCTGGCAGGTGATAAATCAGTTGTCATGGTTGCTGTGGATGTTTTTGAACCACTAAAATTAACTGAATTGCAGCAAACTAGTTTCATTACTTGTTTGTCAACTAGCTAGTTGATAATCCACTATGGATGTTGAGATTTTACATTTTGATGTTAGTTTTTCTGAATCAGGCTATTTGAATCCCATTCATTCCAGCTGCAGTTTTAGTCTCACGTGGAGGAATGCTTCCTCATAAATGCAAAGAACTGTGGGATTCAATGGTGCCTCTAGCTTATCTCTGGGTCTTCCCCTAACACCATCACAGTTGTGGTAATAACAAACAAAAATTGTTCTTCTACATCTAGATCAAGGAATCTACAGTGTCAGAGGATCTTCCAGGTCAATGCGCCAATCAACTGTGTGTGTCTGCACCCAAACCAGGTCTGGGAAACATCGAAATCATTTCACACTGTAACTTGAATATAACAGAAGGAGACTGTACTGGTTGTACAGGCATATATTTACAAACGTGCTGTAAATGTACAGTACATGTAAATTGTAATTATACATTTAACTTACCTGCGCATAGGTTTTCAGATATCACTCAGCTTCACTGTTTAAATCACAGTGAAAGGAAACAATGTTGTTGACAGTTTAAAATAAAAACGTGTGTTCCAGGCAGAGCTGATTGTAGGAGACCAGAGTGGAGTGATTCATATCTGGGATCTGAAGACTGACCACAACGAGCAGCTGATCCCTGAACCAGAGGTCTCCATCAACTCCGTTCACATCGACCCAGACGCCAGCTACATGGCCGCAGTAAACAGCTCGGTCAGTACTCCTGAGTCATGGTGGAAAGTGCAGCACCGATGTCATCAAACTGACCGGATCCATGATTGAAAGTGCAGAATGGACACTAATGGGGAATAATCAAGTTTAAGCCTGAGCAGATTATTCACGGAGGCGTACAACAGAGTCTTTGATTGAGGATAGAATTTAATGAAGCATCATGTTGCAACAAGGAAAGATACAGAGTACAGCAATGATTGCCCTAGACTGGCTCTCTATAGAATGGCAAGCTAACGGAGTATTTAAACAGTATAGAAGACAAAATAAGTAGAACATAGACGTACAGAGTATACCAATTATATACGTTGGAGAGATAGGAATGAAAGTGAAAGGATAGAGAAATAGGTAAGGAGTGAAGGATACTAATGATGTAGACGTGTGTGTGTGTGTGTGTGAGAGAGAGAGAGACACAGAGAGAGAGGACCTACAAAGTGTGTGCCGGTAAAATAAAGACCAAGTGTGGTCTGTTTCAGCGGTGTGTCTGAAGATGTAATGCAACCTCTTCCTAAACGCATATCTATCTAGTCTCTGGAATCAACTCAGTTGCATGTATATTTATCAAATGATTTTCA
>OMKL01043540.1:0-12193 GCA_900302295.1 Parasudis fraserbrunneri
CTTATCATGTACAAGTAAATACCATACTGTCCATACTGTTTATACTGTCCACACTCACTATAGTTTTTATATAGCCGTTTTATTTATAGTTTAATGCTGCTACTGTACATTTTCTCATTGTATTTTATTGTATTGTATTTAGTGTATCTTTTTTTTATTATCCGAACTTGAGCACATTCTTGAAGAACATAGAAAAAAGCATTTCACTGTGGTGTAACTGCATGTGACAAATAAAACTTGAAACTTGAAACTTGAGGTAATAAATTATTGTGCCTGTTTTTCTAGCTTTAGAAAAAACTAGTTAATGTACTCAGATCTAGATTTAGAACTCTGTTTATACTGGATTGTCACTTTAATGGCAGCTATGATGAGTTATACTAAATAGATATTAATTAGTGATTAGATGTATAAATTAGTGAAGGCCCTAATGGGGACTTTTAGTTTGACTTTAGAGACAACAGATGACACTCTACCTGAAGGCATCAAAACTAGTTTCAATTCATGCTGTGTCAAGTTTGAGTTCTTCATTATGGTGTGTTCCATTCCTGGGCGCATATTTATCACACTACTACGAATAGGAGTACTGATCCTGGAACACCGTTCAGGTCGCTTGACCATACACCTCACTATGACCTATGAGCTGGTCTCAGATCAGCACTCCTACTTTAAGATTCTTGATAAATTCAGGCCATGCGGCAACTAGCCCTGAGAATAGTTTTTGCTAAGCCTGAAATAAGGTTAAGTTGCCACAGTGCTTGAGATGAAGGATGTAAATGTGTTTTTTGGGGGGTTTTCTGTCGAGGCTAGTGCAAAACTGTTACTGCTTGCCAAAATCTGAATGGGGTCTCACCTAACCCTGCTTGGCTCGAGCCCAAAATCATTATGTTCCTTCAAGAAATTCAGCTGGAGCAGGAACACAGCTCCAGTTTAGAAGGACTATTTTCCTCTAAGCATTTAACTGAGTTAGAACTGCAGCATGGGTTAATCCACTTGATTCGATCATGCTTTCACAGGCTCAAACCAGTTTCGTATCAAAAGACTGGGAACATTTTAGAGTGCTTCAGGACTGGTATTGATCATCTCTGACGTGAAAAGCCCACAATTATGAACTTTTTCTGCGTAGAATCTCCCATTACAGTACGCTCTATCTTTATCTTTTCAAGCACCAACTGGTCTAGAGTGGCAACCATAATATTCAATCTCTCCATGTTCTTCTCTCCACTAAATATTCCACTAAGGGAATACCCTTTCACTCTCCAATACTTAGCTAGCTTCTACAGTACTCTCTTCCTGCCACACTGCATAATCGTTGCTCTCTCTGTGTATGGGCCTTGGCAGCGGAAGGTGTAAACATTTCAGAGTGTCTCCCTGGCTGAAACATTACAAGACAGCCAGAATAGCCATGAGAAGTCAACACTGTCACATACAGTACAGGCTACAGGCCCAAGCTTTCATCTCTCTGAAGTCTCTGGCTTTTGGCTGGAAGGGAAAGAGTACCAATGGAAGGAAGGAAGGCAAAAAGAGGGATGGAGAGTGGAGGAGAAAAAAAACGAGTGAAGGAGGGTGATAGAGGATAGATGAAAAAGAAGTAAGAAGACTAAATATGGGATATTTCAGGCAAAGAGCCAAATTCTGTTCTCTTAGCATGTCATCACCTCTATGAAGAGGTCTACATGTCTCTGTGCTTCATGTCTTCTTTCACCTTGGTTAAGCTCAACTTCATCCCAACCGCCAAGGCACCACCCCCCAGATGTGCAGGAAGACTGAACATGCAGACACGCTGACGACAATCTATCATCGTCAACATGACAGCTAGCCCCCAGGAGCTGTGTCAATCCTGGTGGGCAGCCTTTGTGTAACTAACCCCTGTCACCTCGCTGTCCGAGATGACAGATTGTCTCGGATCGCACAGCACCCATTAGAATTAATGTCCCCACTGTTTGTGCAATTACGCCCCATTAACTGCTTGATTAGAGAGCAGTTTAGCATAACTGTGGCACGCTGTCGTTACCCATTTAATGGCTGTGCTGTACCATTGCACCAGGGGACCAACATAAAAGCAGTGAGGCCAGTTCTTAAGCTGTGGCTGTAAATTTGTGCTAAATGCGCACCATATAGGTCATGTGTGTGGCACAATGTGCAAATAAAACAAAGGCAAATGCTGTTGCTAAGCAGCTTACACATTAAATACAGCTTTTTGTTTTGAGACTCTGCACGTCACTTCATTAATCTTTTCCACTGTCTATATCATAAGCTATCGCAACCATCATGCAACCATAATTGTGTATGGATGGTTGCGTAATAACTGATATTTCACTTTGGTAGAGCATTTTCACTGTTAACCATACATAGCCTGCCTCCATATTTAAACCATAATAATGTGGACACATATATTAATTCTTGCTATGTCAAAGATCATACTTTTCATGACATAATCTTAACTGTTTGCTGAATAGTCAGGGGAATGCCTGATTGCTGATAGTGATTACTGAACCCCATGGCAGAAACTGTTGGGAGTTCATCATCTCAGTGGAGGTATGCATGCTGCAAATTGAAAACTATGGTCTACCAAAGGAAAATGCAGCTTTAATTCGGCTTACTACAAAACTAAGATTAAATTAAAATAATTATGTAAAAAGCACAACAAAAAAAACAAAAAAACCACCATTCAAAGAGGCCATTAGAATCATAAAATATGACCATCTTGAACCACTTCTACAATGGGCAGCTTTCACACAGTGGTGTTTTTTCAAGGATCTCATTGCTCCTTGGCCTGCTTACACTGATTAAGCAGGGCCCATCTTCAATAGATAAAGACCTAATCTCTGTCTGAGAGCCCCCTCTTAAACATCAGTTAATCTGTATAATGTGATCCTAGATTGGGGAGAAGATCTAGGTGTTGTCTTGTACCCTGACTGCACCTGTTCCGGCTCTCAGTGCTTTAAGTACTGAAGGGTGAGGGTGACATTATGTTGGCCAGTTTATCTTTGTGTTTTGAAAGCTGGGTAACCTGCAGGGAAAGTGTCTGTCTGTCTGTCTGTCTGTCTATCTATCTATTTATCTATCTATCCATGTATCTATCTATCTATCCATCCATCCATCCATTGCTTGTTTTCAACATTTGTGTGATCGAGCTTTTGCAGCACACTTGTAACTGTGACATTCTGTGGAATACAGAGCCGCCAGGTGCCTCTGCCTCTCACCTCGTCGACGGTGCAATACCTCACCACCTACTCGCTATTGTTTGTGTACAATTAGGTTGTTGACACTGAGCACATGCCTTGCAGCTACAGCAGCCACGGGATGCCGGTGAAACGTCGGGTGTGGAGTATATCACTGTGTTATTGTTGTGACCTAGCAAGCATTCATGCTGCTGGTCCGCGGCTTTAATATGTGACGCTAGGCTGCGCTAGCTACATATCAAATGAACACTGACTGAGATGAACTTAATACCCTGCTCTGGGCGACAGTATATCATACAACTTCATTTGTCTTACTCAGTTGCATTCTATAGTACATGAAAATCTTATTTGTCAAACACTCACCCCGAAGTTGCTGAAATGGTCCAATTTATCAACATTTGAACAGGGTGCCTGTCTGCTCTCTAGACGCTGTATTATGATTTCAATGTTCAAAATCATTATTTTCCATCAAAGTCGTGCTCGATTCAACATGTCAGCATTGCGAAAATAGACAGACTCCACTGAAATTTTTTAAAATATTACCATTTCATGGAAGCTCATCTCAGTCAACATTAATTTTACCGGCTGTGATATGTAGCTAGTGTAGCGTTACATATTACAGCCGGGGACCAGAAACTGTCTCTGTAAAGTTTACTGTGTTATTCTGAAGCAGGCACTAGTTCAGTGGTACTCAACATAGGGTCCGGGGACCCCCAGGGGTCATGCACGGTGTTCCAGGGGGTCATCAGAATAATGGGGCATAGTGTGATTTCACCATTTCATAGTGGCCTAGTTAGCCCAAAGACTGAGTGACGATTCTAATTGTAGGTTTCACTCTCTCCACTGTTATCTCCTCAGCTACTGTGCAGACAGCTTCTGGACTTCATCACATCATAGAGACACCCTCATCCTGAGACAAAATGTAATAAGATGGGGATCCACGGCCTCATGTGTATCAGTTTGGGTGTCCTTGACAGGAGAATGGTTGAGAACCACTGCACTGGTTCATGTTTCCCTCTGCCCCGCCCTCCATCCCAGGCATTCAGAAATGATATGCCTGGACAATGTATAGGTTTGAGAAAGCTTTCACACTGTAAAAAAAAAAATCACAAGCTGTCTCACCTTCTAGTTGAAGTTCTCGTTGAGTGAGTGATCTAAACTTGATATTTAATATTCACTCTCTCCTATTCAGTTGATTCAACAAAAAAAAAAAGCCAATGCAAAAAAGTTACTTGGAAATGGAAAAAAAGTTGAGACAATGTATGATTTTTTACAGTGCACCTGCTCTTCAATTCAAAATAAAGGAGGGCAAGTCCACAACAAAACCAGCAGGAAACCTGGGCAACTAGGTCTGTAATCCTATCGCTGACATTAGAGTAGGCAGCCTTGGGGTGTGTAAACTTCTAGACAGGGAGGGACACATCACCGGAAAATGTAGAACAAGAAGTTGAAGTGATACACAGGACAGCATGATCTAACCAGCACTGAAAACACAGTATTGTTAACACTGTCACTGTATGGAGCAATATGTCACTACTGTGAATCAATTTACTGAGGTGTATTTTGGTGCCAAATCAGGGCTATCGTTGAACCAGCTGGGATCCTTCTTCACAAGACATCCACTTAAGCTATGAACTTGCGGTGGTGTAAGTATTGATGACCTGCCATTTTCCCTGCACTGTCCGATACTGGACAGGCTTTTCCCACCAGGTCTCATGAGTTTAGCTCTATGACTCACTTCTAACTCACCAATGACCACTGACATTTCCAATTCAAGTGATGATGTACTCATCTCCCTCCCACGTTCCCTAGCAGGACCATCAATCATAGGGGCACAACCACAAACCATTACAGGTCAAATACATGTGCAATGTTCCTATAACATTATAAAATTGCTGGTGAATATTACCTCAATATAAGGGATTACTTTGCAGGAGAAATCTCCCAGCAGCCAGTCCTTGGTCAGTTCATGGAATATCACCAGGGGCAAACAGAAGAATATGACAACAAAATCCCACAGGGCGAGATTGGCCAGTAGAGAATTGGAGATACTTCTCATGTAGTAGTTGTGACAGACGATGCACATGATTGCTATATTCCCAATTATCCCAACAATAAAAATTATGGCAGCAATGATCATGATAGCATATGCCCCATATGATTCTGCAGTGACAGGGTAAAAGGGGTTTTTGACATGTTTTCGTCTTGTCTGGGTGTTCATGGGAACGAATGGTGTGCTGTCATCAAGGTCTGGCAATGTGAACTGTTCATAGTCGCCGGTGTCATTTAATGGTAAGTCAGTGGCTTGTTCCTGAGCCATGGGTTTGGGTACTGGCTCCCACGTTGCCAAAGGTGCGTCTACAGACTCGTTCGAAAGCTGAGTCGACTGGCTTATTTCTCTCTGATATTTCTTGCCTTGCTTTGCGTTTCGCCTCTGACGGCTGTGCGCAATTCTTCTTTTGTGTTTGCAGATGCGCTCGGGCTCGTTCTCGCGGTGTCTCCCTCGCTTGTCTCTTGTGGATGGCTTTAGATGTCTGCACCCTCCACTGTGCGTTTCCATGGCAGCAGGCTCCTCATCAAAGTTTTCTTCCGTGCGCCAAGGTTCATCTCTGTCCTCTGCAAACCGGGCGCGTCCCGTTCTATTTGGCGCTTCGGTTTTACGCACGTTGTGCTTTGTTGTTTCCACCCGCTCTGCTTTCATACTGTTAGATGAAGAATTTATATTATTCACCCATGTCCTGACTGCATTCCAAGAAGCCTTTGCACTTGTAGCATGTGCCGCTCCATTGTCTTTTTCGTTGACGACTCGCTCGTAAGCTGCATGCCATCTCCGGCTACCCCTATGGGTACCATGTACATTCCTGTTTGTGGCGGTGGATTCATAATTGCTAGGAGTTAAAGTAGTCTTTGTTTTTTTCTCGCCATGTGTGTGACTTATAGCAGCCTCGCTACAAAGCGAGAGACACAACAGTAATCGCAAGAGCGGTAACAGCATTGTTTATTCTAACGTACGGCGACAAAGGTGAATTGTGTTCCAAAATGATTTAGGTTATCCATTTATGATTTTCAACGGTAGACGATAGAAGCAGAGGAAGACTTTGCACATAACTCTCCCGAATACATACGAATGTTCTCTTAGCACAAAAAGCTTTCACATTATCGTTGCCAAAAAGTGGTAAACTTGCCCAAGTGCAGGTGCGTCGAGTGGCTCCGATATTGTCACAGTCTATGGAAATAACTACAACGGTTCCCCTCTCACCAGGAAAAATATCCTTGAATTTCGATTCCGAGTCGTTGATCTTGGAAAATATTGTAAACAGTAAAGTCACCTCCAAGACACCCACACTTCATGCTCCAAAAGAAGAAACGGACGTCTATAGTGCAGAATCTTGGACAGATGGAAGTTCCGTGGAGCGCCCCGGACAGTTGGTACCCTCGGGTCCGGGCGCTCGTAGGCCGGGAAGGAGTGTATTGTTAGCGAGGAGGTGCCAAGCTCCGTTTGGAGCTGCGCATCGCCTGAGATATGAGCGCTTCTTAGAAGAGCAGAGAAGGGAGACGGGCTCCCCTGGCGGCTAACCCTGATCTGTCAAACTATATCAGTCAGAATTCGCACCTCAGCACTGTCGGCAGACTCATCAGGGTACATGTAACAACGCTCCGTTTAAGCAAACGTGAATCAATACATATTTTATGGTATGTAGCAATTACTTCATTGCAATGATAGGTTGATTTCTGGCCTAATTCTGCGCCCGACTCTAAGCACGCCGTGATTGACTAAAGAAAAGATCACGAGATGCCATGGCTGCGACTGTATAGTATTTAGATTCGGAAATATGGACATTTGAGCATCTGAAATAGCCAAAATGTATGTAGATTATCATTTGAAAAGAGAGGTCTGTTCGAAGAAAGTATTGCTGTGCCGGCCTTATACCCTCTCAACAAATTAGCATCATAGGGTTGGGCAACTTTCTGTCCGTTTTTTTTCTTCTTTTTTTTGCAATAGGATTAAGTTTTAAGTGTTTATAAATGATTATTTTCAGTAATTTTTCGTTTTTGTGGAATGCTACATGATCCACTGATTTACAATCACAATATTAATTGGGGAAAAAAATGTTTCTGCACCATCACACACTAGCTCATAAGCGCCCTCTAGGGCGGAACTTGGACAAAGTAACATCAGCATCTTCAGGACCATGCCCGTCTTTTTGACACGTTAACATCTTAGGTGTCACTTAATTGTTTTCTGAAAAGTTTTTACATTGTGATATAATATAGTAGCCTATCTGAGGAATAATTCCAACAGAGGCTCAATAGAGCAACTTTTCAGGGGGGAAAACTAAAACTTTTCAGGAAAATAAATGAACCTCAGATGTTAGCATGATATTTTAGTCAGATTAGTTGACTTTCATGGGTCTATGTGATGTTTAAGACACATTTTCAGATACAATGAAAGCATATGGTAGTGGTGCATTGAAGAAAATAAGACTGGTATGGTCTTTTAAATCAGAGGGAGAGAGAGAATAATGTGTTGTCAGATGTATGTAAAAAGAAATATATAAGGTTATGGGCTTTACACTAGGTAATTGGGAAATCCCTTCCTGCATATCTCCTTGAATTATAATTCTTGCATATCCCTCAGTGATACACACACTCACACACATAACCCGATATGCACATATAATCAAATAATTTGGAATACAGGGTCACCAGCAATGCAGCACCCCTGCAGCAGTTTGGGGTTCTATGACTTGCTCAGGGGCATGTTTGGCAATTATAGTGAGCAGAGCCATTTATTACCATATGGTAATGGCTCTGGTAGTGAGCAGTGTAGATGCAATACCAGCCACCCTTCCATCACCAGCTCACAGCTGGAATACATGCTCCAGTCTGTGAGCAGAAATTGAACCAGCAATTTCAGTTATTGGTCAGGCTCCCTACCTCTCCAGGCCAACATGCCGGTCACATGCAAGCATTCAGGACTATATCGTCTAGGCTACAGTTTAATTCACAAACCAGTGCATTCTGAGACATGAGAGAGAGAGAGAGAGAGAGAGAGAGAGAGAGAGAGAGAGAGAGAGAGAGAGAGAGAGAGAGAGAGAGAGCTGTCTTTCAAGCGCCTTAACTACCGGTACTGTATTGAAGATTGTAATGCCACAGGGATGGGGTCAATTGAACCATTGATTTTCCTGCCAGGCTATCAAGACAGTTGAAGAATGCACTGTACTTTGTTGGATCTTGTTAAGTGACAACTCCCAGCTGACACCTGTCAAATACAGAGTCTCTGCTATTTTGTCCAGCAGCCGTGGCACTCGGCTCAAGTCTCTGCTGAGTGCCAGCCACAGAGATGTCACTTTTTCCCCACGTGCTCTCCAAAAAAGAAAAAAAGAAAAAAGAAAGAAAGAAAAAACAACAACAACGTATCCCTGCCATGCCTTCAGGCCCTATCTCCTCAGAACAGCCACACCGCAAGCAGCATCTGAA
This sequence comes from Parasudis fraserbrunneri, assembly GCA_900302295.1. Lineage (NCBI taxonomy): Eukaryota > Metazoa > Chordata > Actinopteri > Aulopiformes > Chlorophthalmidae > Parasudis > Parasudis fraserbrunneri. Next base: position 8,664 of record OMKL01043540.1, read on the forward strand.
CGTGGGCCCAAAATACCCGGGGAGAAGCTAATCTTCTTAGTTGTTCCCCCGACAGACAGTGGCATCATTAAAACGAATTGGTTGGGATAGTCCGAGGTGTTTACTGTGTGGAGGAGGCTGGTGTTATATCAGGTGTCACATAATACTGTATATATTTCATGTAATCCTCAACTTGCAGTTCTTGCACTCATCATGTTGAGTTACCATACTACTTTATGCGCTACAGTGAAAATGGAGGAAAACATTTCCCAATGCCATGGGTATTTTTTTATTTTTTTTATTCAATATTTCAATATATTACAAAGTAATCGTAAGTAGTTACATCGTTGGGCTGTCCTTGACAAAAGAAAGTCTTAGTTGACTCAACTTATAGTTGATTCAGTAGACAAATCTGTAAAATTGTATGCAACGTTTATATAGAACTATAAAACATAGGCCTACTGTGAACATTTTTGTGATGCCAGAGATGCATTTATCATTTTCCGACAAATTAATATCTCATTCAGTACAAAACACAAACAAAAACAGACTAAATAAATTCTTAGTTGACTAAAACACAAACAACTGATTAGTTGACTAATTGACTAAGAGCAGGGGCAGCCGTACTATCAGCGCAACAGCTCAAATCATTAAAACTTTTACATGTTCCCCACAGGACAGTGGGAGGCCAAATCCTCAACAACTCTTTCTCAGCTGCCCCTGTGGTAGCTTATCCTGCACATTAACTCTGACTCTGAGCATGCCTTCCAGGGACATGGGAAGAGACGAGCCTTTTGAAGTTTTTGCACAGGAAGAAAAGTAGGGCTCGCTGAGTTTGGCACGGCAGTGTTCCGCTATCACATTGAATACTGATGAGTCACAGAGGGCAGAGAACAGGCGAAGAAGAGACAGCCAGATTTTTCTTCGAGTGAACACCATGCCCTCACAAGTCATATAGTGTACAAAATCAGAGTGCAAACATCAAACCCAACTCGGAACATCAAAAGCTTCTTTTGAAAACTGCACTGAAGCTCCTATTAAACCACACACAGGGTCTTTAAAGCCAAAATGTCGAGGGCTTGGAGCCAAGCAAATTTTGACTTAAGTGTTGTTAGAATGCTCTACCCACGATGCTTTGTTCAGTGCCAAAAGGACGTAATAGAATGTTCATGCAAAAGGGCATAATAGAATGCTTAAGTGTTGTTAGAATGCTCTACCCATGATGCTTTGTTCAGTTCCAAAGGGCGTAAGCTCACTTGCACCCTTTTGGCATGGACCAAAACCCTGCTTACTGTTACGCCCTTCCATTTTCTTTTAATCAAAACCTATGGGTCATCATTTCAGTTGTGTCCTTTTGGCACTGAAAAGACCTCACTGAGAGCTTTCATTTCATACATATAGCCTAATACTCATGTTAGCTAAACATGGCACTTACTCCTCTTTGGCTCCAAGCCCTATATCCTAGAACATATATTATTCCTATAATCATAGACAGTTCAATCAATGTTACTTTGAAAAATTCAGCTTGACATCAGAGAGCAAAGGGGTGTAGCCTACTCTGTGATATAATCGAGAGGAGCAACTATTTATTTGAGCTTTCAAGTTTGGATGAGCTTTATTTCACTGCAGCGCTAACAGTTATGAACTATAAAGTGTTCCCATATGTCCCTATAAAGACACACTGGGTGCTGTCACAGGGTCTACAAAGTCTGTCTGCTATTCCCCGTCAATGGAGCAGCTCCAGGATTTGTCTCTTAATGAGTGTCCTGGTTGACTCTCCTTTTTGTCTGGCTTTGGGATAGACGTCATCAGGGATGCAGATACTGGTATTGGATATTGGGAAGCCTATATTGGAAATAGGGTATCGATATCAGGAGAATTTCCTCAGTACCCAAGAGCCATGTGTAACATGTCAGAAATCTAGGCAAAGCCATTTTTGACATATAGAAAGATTTTAGATGTCTCTAATGGAGAAAATGGATTATATCTCGATTGGTTTTGTCCACTGACCCCCAAACTAACGGCCTAAGTCTCTACTGCTCAGTAAAACTGATGGATCAGACCGCTACTCGGAAGTTTAGTACTCAGAATCGGTATCGGCAGTGAAAATGTGCCCAAGATGCTGCCCAGAACCTGTCCAAGATCAGGGAATAACATAGTCCACTATCTCCCATAATCAAGGAGTCCTCATTTTCTCCCCGAGTCAAATTTTAGTGTGTATTTTCATCACTGCAACCTTGAATCCTTTTCAATGAGTATCCTGTCATTAACACTTGAGTGACATTTGGATCCTTGTTCATCCTGCCATTTCAATGCCTTGGTTTAACATTCATCCAAACAATAAAAACATACCAAATGGATTTCACCTTTTCAAGTTATCAGTGGTTTGCAACATGAGGTCCAAGGACCGGGGGTCACCATTATTTCATTCAGAAGTTAGAACAAATGGAGAACGATTGTTTCCCTATAGGCAGCTGTGGAATTCTGGAATAGCGTTAAATCATATCCAACAATAAAACTCTTTTCAGATTGGGGTCCCAGGGACACAAATTTATCAAAGGGAGGTCCGTGGCCTAATTTGACATAAGTTGAGAACCATTTAATGTAAAATAATGTATTTCAAGCTTTAATTGAGAGTGATGTGATAATTATGCTACATCATTCTCAATCAGAGCTTTCAATATTGCTTATTAACACCAACACCGAAAATATATTTCCTTCACTTCATTACCTTTTATTGATTTATTACTTCACTACCTCACAAATGGGTTTGCAGCACCCATTTTTTATTGTAACCACTGACATGACAATCAAGTTATCAGTGTTACCGTTAATGACACAACCTAATAATGGAGTGCCTTATCAAGAAAATGCTTAAAACCCGTTTCAATTTCAATCTAGAGGGCATCAAAGAAATTATTTTATTAGTATGAAATAAAACATGTATCTTCTTAACCACCAGATGGCATACTAATCCTAAGGCCTGATAGTAAACTGAAGACTGGGAAGAGAGGACAGCCTTGAGGCAAGCCACCTTGGTTCATGGAGCAATTGGAAAAAAATAAATAAAGAAAAAAGGTCATTCAGGGTGCTCTCGCAACTGAGTGAACTATAATGTCCTCTAATTGTATGGATTTGAATCTGGCCCACGCTACTGTATGAGGTCATATTTGTCTGTTCATTCTTCTGTCAATACTCACAATGCATTGTGGAGAAATTAATAAAATGCTGACAGACACTTTTACACAAAATAGCTTCCTGACGTCCAGGTGGACTGCTCACGTGAAGTTCAGGCACCACTGAAAGCAGAGAGAGAAGAATGCGTCTAAATATTCTAAAAGTGGCCTCTTTATCTTGTAATCTACCCATCATGTGGGGAAGTGAAAGCCAATTCCACTGTGGAACCGATGAGTTTTAAGAGGGGGGTGAAAATTGAGCAATACGTTTTTCATCATAACCCATTATAAAAATGTCCACGCTAGTGAAAGGATGAGATTAACTCCCTCATAATAGGTGGGGGCTGCTGCCCTGCCCCCCCCCCCCCCCTCCCT
>OMKL01043541.1:0-11899 GCA_900302295.1 Parasudis fraserbrunneri
TGTTGCCTCAGATAAGAACCAAGAGTGTGTGCAGGGCTCTGGCCAGTCATATAAAGGAACGACGGCTGTCACAAAGAGTGGCTCTCGCTGCCTGCCCTGGGACTCTCCAATGATCAAGCGCAAGTTCTACAACGCATGGAGATCTGATGCCCTGGAGCTGGGGCTGGGCAGCCATAGCTTCTGCAGGTACAAACAATGAAAACATACAATATACTACTGATAATATATAACACACGTGTATAACGTACATACAATATACTGACACACTCCCATACACACACAAACGAGCATAAGCACCCCCCACCCGCCCACATACACACACACTCTGTGTGAGTATGAATGCAGAATAACTGCAATTTTCATTTGACAGTGAATCTGTATTTAATCAATTAGGAACCCAGATGGTGACGAAGGTCCATGGTGTCATGTCTACAAGAACATGCAACTGACCTGGGAGCTGTGTAACATAAAGAAATGCTGTGAGTGTCCTCATTTCCATGGTTACAACGCACCACAAACATTCATGTTGATGACGATATTATTGATGCTAGGCAGAGAGATCATTAAGATTGAGACAGTGAGTCAACAGTTTGTCAGAACCTGAATGAGTAAAACGGTCTGGATTTGGATCTGTTCTCAATATCTGATTTCATATTGTAACCATTGTTTATTCTTTGTTAGCGATACCTCCAACTACTATCACCACTCTCAACCCTAGAGCACCTACCACCAATAACAACAATCAAGGTAATCACCTCAAACTTAAACCAAAAGAAAAAAACACTTTTCACAGCGGCCATTTTGACATGTCATAGCAGGGTAAACACAGGTGTAACTAAACATTAATTATGGTTCCATTCCATTTAGTTAAGCTGCAGCCATTCCAGTGAGCCAGCATGCTCATATAAATGGAATGGAACCATAATTAATGTTATTAGTTATACCTGTATTTACCCTGCTTTGACACATCAAAATGGCCGATGTGAAATGGGCGCATTCATTCTTGCCCTTGCTGAAAAGTACCATTTCTGTCTATAGTCTAAGAATTTGATTTATAGACATCAGTTTTCTAACCGCCATACTGCAACTTGCTCTATAGCAACATGTGGACAGCGTTCAGACAACTCCCTGAATCCCAGGTTCCGTATGTTTGGAGGCCATGAGAGTGACATCACAGAGCAGCCCTGGCAGGCCGCCATAAATTTTTACAACCGAAAGTACAAGCAGTACTTTCACCTGTGTGGGGGAATCCTCATCGACTCCTGCTGGGTTCTGTCTGCCGCTCACTGCTTCGAGGATGGGTAGGTAACATACAGACTTAACAACCCACTGGACACACACACACATACACACACACAGACACACACTGTATAGAGGCTAAGGTGGTGTATCTTCAATGATTCAGGTATGAAGCACGGCAGCTTCAGATAGTTCTGGGCAGAACATTCCGGAAGCAGAACTCGACCAGTGAGCAGATCTTTGAGGTCGAGCAGTTGTGGATCCATGAGAAGTATGAACAAGATAACTTTGACAATGACATAGGTGCGTAAACATTTTCAGCTTTAATTATTCATTAAATATTCAACATAGTTGTGTATATTGTGCTGCTTTATGTGTAAAGCCTTATTTTCCAATAAATCTGAAACCATTTTTTCCATCCTTGTCCTCCCCCCTGCAGCGCTGTTGAAGTTGAAGAGTGACATTGGACTGTGTGCCGTGAACTCTCCCGAGGTCCTCCCCGCATGTCTGCCTGAACCAGGACTGGTGCTGCCCGACTGGACCGAGTGTGAGATCTCCGGCTATGGGAAAGATAAAGAGTGTAAATATAGCATATTCCTTTCCTTTCAATCCATCTCATTCTCCATTTCTGCATCGCTGATGCTGTGGCATAAAGGCTATGAATTAACAGGTTATGATTCTGATTCTGATCACATAATGTTTCATATGGCATAGATAGGACCAAATGTTGTGGTTTTCAAAATTGTTACTCGATTTCTTCCACAGAAAAACTTGTCATTAGCAATTTACACTTGCATTGTATTTTAATTAATTTATAGTCCTGGAGCTCAATGGGTAGAACATGCTACTATTATTGCCAGGGTTAGGGGATCAATTCCCACCGCGGCCACCCTTGCTAAAAATGTATGCATCATGTTGCCAAGGCCCTTTGGACAAAAAAAACCTTCCACCAAATGGTAAATGATCTAAACACCCTGCTCTCTCCACAGTCAGCCACGAGTACTCGGAGCGTGTGAAGAGAGGTCACGTTCGCCTGTGGCCCCAGGAGCGATGTGTCCCTGATGTTCTGTCTGGACGAACAATCACTCCCAATATGCTGTGTGCAGGGGACACCCGGGGACTGGATGATGCCTGCAAGGTGAGGATGCTTGAGCTGTGTTGTAACAGAGAAGAAAATATAGTTGAGAACTCCTGTTCCGCTGATGACACTTTTTGCCAATACCCATTCCGAGTACCAAACTTTAAGTATTGGCCAGTGCTAAACTTTAAAGGTCCCATATTGTGCTCCTTTTCACCACGTTAATATCGGTCTTTGAGGTCCCCAAAACATGCCTTTAAAAAAAATAAATATTTTTTTTTCTTTTTTTATTATTAATTAATTAATTAATTTATTTATTTATTTATTTATTTTAAATACCACTTAGATTATGCATTCTAGCATGCCTCTATACCCCTATTTCAGTCCTTTTCTGTGTTCTGCTGTTTCTGTAACACGCCCCAACATCGTGCTCCGGAACTGTGCGTGAACTCCGGCGTGCCTGACTCAATCGATTGAACGAAATTCAAATCAAACTGTCAAACTAGGCGTTGCAGATCAAATATGAGATAGGATCCAGCAATTGCTTATCCTATTTCTTGCCTAAAATGTTGTCAGAAACACATCCCCTTTAAGTATCGTCCAGCACTAAACTCAAAGTATCGGCAGATACTAAGTATCGATCCGATCCATTATTTTAACTGAACAGGACAGACTTAGACCATTTGTTTGACAAAGTATTTCTGACTTCTCACACATGGTTCTTCTATGGGATTTTAGTATTGGGGAAATTGTGGTATCGGCCTGACATCCAGTGCCAGTAAGCATACCAGTAACAGTTTCTATTTGTTTTTGCACATATGAAATGCTGACTCTCTTTGCCCCTCTCTCCATCTCTGTTCATGATCTTCACATGCAGGGAGACTCCGGTGGTCCTCTCGTCTGTTCCAACAACGGCAGGATGACTCTGATGGGTGTGATCAGCTGGGGAGATGGCTGCGGCCAGAGGGATAAACCAGGGGTATACACCCGCGTCACAAACTACATTGGCTGGATCAATGACAAAATCAAGGCCAACCAGTGATCTCATAGCATGTGTCAGAAACACAAGCACAGGGCCAGAGGGTGTGTGATGAACATACCCATACATGTCTATGTAACACAACCAACACAGGCAAGTTTACAAGTGAACAGACAGAGAGATAGAAACCAATTAGGCTTGTTCTGTTCAGGATCTGCTGACCTGTTGTTCTTACATCCACTGACCCAACTGGTGCTCCAGACACAGTAGACCTCCTAACCATGGCCAGGAAGAATACTCCTACGGAGACGCACAAGTGGGACCTCAGTCCTACTCACTCTGTCATAACTCTACTTTCTCCAGGCTGTTGCCTGCTTTTTACTGTGCTGATGAAGTAAGGATGCTATATATGGACAGAAACTAAGAACACTACTCTTCATCTCAACTGTGGCTCCTCCTCAGCTGTTTTGATGGGTCCTATAATATTTGATGTTCTCTTTTTATATTTTAATCCATAGCGTTCTCAGTGTCTCCATATTCATCTCACAGCTAGTGTGGAGGTTATATCATCACAGTACTATCTGTCAAATCAGAGAAATAAGAAAAAGTCCTATTTATGGTATGACTCATTGAGAGGCATACTGTATTAATCTGTGATCTCGTAAATTCCCTTCCAGTGGCATACATCATTGTTAGCTTGATGTTGCCTTATGGAAGGGAGAAATTGTTTTGATAGGGTCTGACTACGTCAATTATACTATTAATTTAACAGGGGACACACTCCTCTCAATACAGTTTTACAGACTCATCAGCTAGATTTATTGTCCTGGTAAATCCGTTTTAATGAAAGATCTCATATTTCATATGGGGTCTTATTCTGTAAAATATAGGAAAAGACCTTTACACTTACCACAAGACTGTCTGCGGGCTCAGAGTCAATATCTAAATATGACAACACTTCCCCTGCACCTAAAGCCCCCCCGTGGCCCTTCTAGCCTTTCATAGAGGTGAATAGTTTCGGACAGGTATAAGCAGTAATTAATGAAGTACGCCCAAGCCAACAAAACCGTTGCTAGCCATCTCAGATTCTTCATACTGTAGACAAAAGAGAGAGGAGAGGAGAAATGTGTTGTCTGTCAAAGTTTCACGCCTTGGAAATCATATTTCTGAATATTTTCCAAGCCTACAACAGGCATTTGGGTTGAGCCCAGCATCTAGTATGTACAGTGTTTGAACGTTGATTTTATATTGTAAATTATCAGGAGGTGTTTTATTTTGTACTATAGCAAACTATTTGCAGACCACAAAGCACTTACTCTATTTACTGAACTTATTTTCTATTCCTTCATCTTTTCTTAAAGTTACTATGTGATGGACTCTCAAGGGCAATTGGGTTTTATGTTATTAATATTTATATGTATTTTATATTGTTTTGTAGAAACTTGAATGTGTGATGCAATGTCTGTAGTGTAATAATTTATTGATTGTATTCTCATCATAACCTCTGAAAAGAAATGTACTTCATTTTCAATAAATAATATTTGGAATAAATCTTTTTGTTATGCACTTTGTTGTTCTAACAATATGGTAACATTTGGAGACATACATACATCACTGGTAAATTATTAGCTGTATTGTGAGAAGACAAGTACCAAGATGTTTTAACATTTATTATGGTAACTAGATTTAAGGTAATTTTTTAATTTAAGGTAAACTGCTCAGATTTAAGTAAACATTGCTTCTCATTAGCCTACATGTTGTAGGCCTACAAAAAACTCAGTGCAATTCAACTCTGTAGTGTGGTCAAGGTGTATACCTGTAGCTAAATGCTGACTCTACTGACTAATACAATTTATCTTATCTTATTAGCCTATTTGCCAAAAAAAAGAGAGAAAAAAATCCATGTGTGTAACACTGCTGTCTGTATAAAAACCTGGTTAATCACTAATCAGAATAGAAATGTGGTCTATGGTGACATCTTGTGGTTGACCATGAAATTATACTTAAGGGGCAACACCACCCAAATTAAGAATTCAAATATGTTAATTCCATGGTCTATGAAAGTTAAATCAATATTTGTGAACATGAGCTACTCTCTCCTAAAGTCGGAAACCAGAGACATAAGACTCAAACTTATGATGCCATCAGGTCTGGAGCAGCTCCCTAGACATAGAATTGGAGACTGATCTTGTGGACCCACAGAATGTTTGTTCAAGTTGTTATACCCATTGAGCTTTATTCTATAGTAGTTTTGTCAGTTGTGAAACAGAAGCTACCTGTCCCCTGCTTGCTCTCAATGTCACCTTTACCATCTTTCACTGGAGGAGCTCTAGATCTGCAAGTTTGAGTCTTAACCACTCTGACATTTGGATTTGGGAAAGAATAGGGATAACTTGTGAATTCAGAGGGTTAAATTGGGTGGTGTTCGTATTTCGTATTTATTGTTAGGCCTCTAGTAGCCTATTGATATGCAATTCCTACAGATGATTTTTGTCTACATGTATGTCTACGCAAACGTAGACAAAAATATGTAAAAAGTATAATGTCAATTTATCTAAGCACATCATAAATACAACTTTATACGCGCAAAGTACAACTTAAGTGGTTTCAATTTTAACACTGCTTTAGTATACTATTTCTCAATACATAAAACGTCTACTTAAATATAATTACAGTATATTAGACAGTATATTATTCATGGTCTTTTTATGTTTTTTAATTATACTTGAACCACACTAATAGTAAAATATTAACATAGTATATGTGCAGGTACAAAAGCACAAAAATATGTCAAAAGTATAATGTCAATATATTTAAGCACATCTTAAAATTCAACTTTATACACACAAAGTACAACTAAGTGGTTTCAAAAACTACACTTACAGAACCTGCGGCAAGGGGGTATTTCAATAACTCCTGACCGTGGTTATATTTGTTTGTCTGTCCACCGGCCATAACCCCCACAGTTCTGATCCGATTTGCATGAAACTTCGCCCATAGGCTGACAGCAGACCTGGATTCTCAAATATTTTCAAATCGGTCGACGACAAATATGTATTTGAATCATTGTCCATTGAAATCAATATTGAGGATAAAAATAAACGCACAAGGGCGCTAGTACACAAAGTCTCACCGAGACTCGTCTTGTAATCAGCTCTCTGGCAACAATATACTGTGTTGGCTGTTGCCATGATGATGCTGCCAATTAGGCTAATGGAGACCAGCACTCACATCTATGATATAATGTATTATCAGGATCCTATTCTCTTTGGTAATCCACTGAGCATTATCGTGATAGAAACATAAGAAGCTTGAGAGGTTTTTGCTTTTAGTTTTTGTCAAAAATGAAAATATACAAAGTAGGCCCAATCCCCTTGAATGCAACAAAATGTTTATTAAAGCTATAGCTATGCACAAAACGAGACAGGCACTAAGAAGCCAAGAACACAGATGGCTGTAGATATACAGTAGGCTATATGTAGTTGTAGCAACGCATTTTAACCTGGAGTTCTTCCTCAGGTAGCATTGGCAGATAGCCAGGGTGGACCCTAGAAATAAGATCAGATGGCGGGAAAATGGGGGGAATGACTAAGCACAATAAAGAGGGAATGACGTAAAGCACAATTTAGACATACTACTGTATATCAGCCACATGCCATGCAATAAGACCTACTAGACATCTGCTGTCGGTGGCCGAATGCCCCTAAGCCCTTGAGGAGTAGCTAATGTTTTTAGTTTTATAAGAGCGCCACCATGAGTCCAGATGACTAAGAACTTTACAGTCCTCGTTGCTATTGTAAGGTAAACATATTTGTGACGTTTGGAGGAAATCCTACACAGCAAATCAAACCCTGTTTACAATGCAACATTTTATTGGATATGGTGGTCATATGGTGTGGCCTATCAATCTCTCTCAACCAGGGATCCATGAGGGAGTTCCAGGGTGTCCCCAGAAAAATAGGGCCAATAGCCCAATGAGAATAAAAATGTGACAACTCTGATAAGTCTCACTTTCTCCACTGTTATCTCAGCTACAGAAAACCAGATAAAAACAAAAATCTTCACAGATGGCGGTCCCTGAGACCAAATCTAACAGTAAAATGTCAATATACTATAAGTATAGGTACAAAAGCACACTTCTGGCCTTTACAAAAGTTGTAAAGATCATGGTTATCAAGGGGCGTCATAAAGGTTAATTTCCCCTTTGAGTTAGCATACCGTAATATAGCCCCACTTGCAGAAAGGACAAGGACAGACCGATACCAGTTACTGAGAGTAGACTCAGTTAGTCAAAATCGGCAAGCAAAATCGGAAACAGTTATGCAGGCTACACGCACCTGAACACTCATATGAGCTCATTTGGAAGCAGAGCTATCATCAAGACACGACACCCATGCGACGCACCTGTCTGGGTGACACAGGTAGGCTATGCAAATGATCAGCAGAGCGAGCGGCGAACAGACTGGTGAGGCTTAGCTGCTGTCCACTTTGAACCCATATCTCCTCGCTTCAGTCTAATACACATTTGCATCCAAGACCAGAAACAAAGGAATTTCCTCATGAGTTGAGCTGTGAGACATAACTCTACAATGGTAATGTACAGCTTTATATCTGCTATATTTAATTTGATAGGCTTTCTCTAAAAGTTATTCGTCTAAAAATTAGGAGAGGGTGTGAAAAGGAAGTGGGCTACTATATTTGCTTACAGAATTATAATAGTAACCAGTAAGTTTAAACTCTCCTCTTTTTAGGTCATCATCTTGTTTAAAACCTGTTTGAAACACCATGGTTGTTGAAACCGAGAAAAACAACCAATCTTTCAACTGAAGTATGCTGGAGGATTGAAGGGTATCAGAACACTACCTTTTTACAGCATATATAGGCCTATAGCCTGATTTCACTTTTAATACGGGCTGAAGTCTTATTAGCAATGGGTAGCACTTGTTCAGTAATTATCTCGTTGGTTATTAGGCGCAATGCCTCTAATGTTAAGTATGCATTAAGCTTCAAAAACAAAAGTTGCCATTTTAATCGATTGTGCCATTTTATTCCATATTCAGTGACGTTGGATGTGATTACATAGTTACAAAATATCGAATGATTGAATATGAATGTTGGCAATTGCAGTGTTCAGTCACTGTTTGCATCAGATAATGTTCATAGCCACACACTTTTTCCCCTTTCCTCCTGGTGGCTTTCTGGGCCCAAGATGCTATTATCATTCATTGTTCCTCATCACAATTTAAAGGCCCAATCAGTGATCCAAACATAAACAAATGGGTAGCCCCACCACCAAAAATAAGAAACGAAGACATGTTTTCAATCAATAGTTGACTCTTGAGATACAGGTAACTATGAGTTTTTAATTGTATTCACTGTATTAGTTTGTTGGGCTGTAAAAGGTTTGTTTACATTGATAATATGTGTAAACTGTGGAGTATAATTATTTTTACAACCTATAATCTGATTTACACGGAGTTACGCTTATTTTCCATTTGTAAATCAAACTCTTCAAGAATGTATGTGAATATACATATGGTAAAAAAAATCCAGATTAGGGCTTTATAGCTATTGTTATTGTTCTTCTGAAATTCAAATCCCCCCTCAGAGTGAAGTTGGATGTCGCAGCACACAGTGGTTATCATACAGAGCAAAGCACTATTACTTGAATAGGAAGAACTACTTTTAAATATTAGCCATAAGAAAGGGCTAGCCTACAAAATGTAGAAGTAAGGAAATGTCACATTATCTTTGCTTTTCCCCTCCTTGCACCTGCTCTTCACTGATCAGATACAGTAAATAGAATAGTGTGTGCTTGTGTGTGTGTGTGTGTGTGTGTGTGTGAGAGAGAGAGAGAGAGAAACCTATTTTTACAATCTTTTTTTATATTCCCTGTTGATTCTCTCCCCTCCCCCTATCTGTCCCTCTGTGGTAATTTACATCACCACTTCCTCTCTGCCCAGCACTGCTGAGAACAGGCCCTGTGGGAAAACAGAGGCGACTCCACTTCCTGATTTCAGCTGTCTGGGCTTATCTCTGCTTCATCACAGTGATGAAATAATAATACACAATCCAGCCACCATCACATCCCTCTCCTGTCGACACTGTTGTTGTGATTTCACAGATATAGTGCTCATTTATTAGTGCTTCAAAACGTCAGGACACTCATATATCTTAACAGGTACATTGAATCTCAAATGGTAGATCATAACCTTTGGCTCTGGATAATGTTATTAGGTTAGGCTGAGCATGACAACAACAAAGAAAAACTCAAAAGGATCCAGATTAGTTATAGTAGAGGTGACACCACCCTCTTTACTTTGCATTAGGCTAGCTAGCTGGCCATGTTGCTCTGAGCATTCCTGAGAATTCAAAAGGATTCAGACTAGTTAGAAGTAAGAGTTACGCCACCCTCTAGGCTACTCTGGGTTAAGCTATGTCTTTCATACTGAGCACCGCTGAAAATTTACCAGGATTCAGAGGAGTGGTAGTAACAATGACAACACCCTTTGCATTAGGCTAGCTGGCTCTGTCTTTCATTGAGCATCACTGAAAATTCAACTGGATTCAGATTAGTGGTAAAACAGTGACACCACGTTTGGGAGTATCTTCTGGGATATTATCTACCTGACCTCACAGTCACCCGAGGCCTTGGCTTGGCTCTATTGTCTCCATTGACCTTCACCGCATAAAGCAAGCATTGATACAGCTGTGGTAATGGGTCTGATGTCACACCTGATAGTAAGGGTTAACTACATGTAAATGTAGATAAGCTCTACACGCTGTTTCACCTGAGAACTCTCAATCCTGACGTATCACATTGACAGCTTGAAAAATGTAGCTTTTCGGTGTACTTTTTCTGTTAACCCCCCTCGTTAAAATGTAAATGTATTTACTTTTTATTACGTTTTACACCAATGATATTGTGTTCTTTTTTAGAGCTTCTTTGGGAAATTAAAGAACCTGTAAGTATATTGATGAGCCTAGCAGGCTATAATCCCCATCCATCCTTGTGTGTTTGTGTTACGCTCGTCTGTTGTTTGTCTCACTACCGCCGCCCCTTAGTGTAAAGTGACTTTGAGTTCTATAAAACGCTAAATAAATTAAATGTATTATTATTATTAATATAATTACTTCTTCCATCCATGCAGTACTCGGTATGCTAATTTAAGCAGATTGGATAACATCAGTAGTGTTATTATTATCACGACTGTGATAATCTCAAAACACAAATTCAAAATAGCAGTAAATTGAAATAAAATAAATAAATAAATAATAACAATAAAAATGGACTAGTCAGCTTATGACTGTGATAACATGTTTAAATCTGTCGGTGGCAGTGACATAATATGACAAAACAACAAAGAAGTACTGCATAGTGTGTAAAAACAGAATTGTTCTGTGTTATTGTGTTTATGGTTCATGTCTCCCCCTTCCTCTTTCCATCAGGCACAGTGGCCCTCCAGCTCCACCCAAAAGGATAGGTGAGATTTAAATGTCCCCTCACTTTTGAAGGAGGAATATACCAATATATCAGATGATGTTTCACTTGTCATTTTGTATCTGGTTCGATGCCTCTGCTTCACATTTTCGCCATCTCTTCCTGTGCTTGACTGGTGTTTCTGTCTTTAAATTTTGATCTTATCTTATCTTATCTTATCTTATCTTATCTTATCTTATCTTATCTTATCTTATCTTATCTTATCTTATCTTATCTTCAGAAAACAATGCAGGGTATGGCTGGCCAGAGGATGAGTTTGTAAGTTTTTTAAATATATTTTTAATTTAATTAAGTACTCTGTTTGTACTTACTATAATGTGACTGTACTCTGTCTGTACTTACTATAATATGACTGTGCTCTGTACTTACCGCAGGATGAAGAGGATGGGGACACATATGAGGCACCCCCCTGTGAGCGTGCTCCCGTCAAAGTTCCCCCTAGACAGATGGAAGAGAATGTTTATCTGGGTAACACCATAGTATTGAGTCATTTATTACCGATATCACCTCACAATGTCTTGAAATTCAAAGTGGAATTTGAGCATTATGGATTGTACAGTGGTTCTCAACCTGACCCCTCAGTTTGTTGGCGGTGGGAGGTTGCAATGTCATATGTATAATCTTTAGTATAGATGCTTTTTAAGTCATTATCTAATTCATAATATTGTTGTAGATTATTTTAATTTATAATCTTATGTTGTGAAATAATAATTAATATCTGAAGTTAAATAGTCTTAAAAGGGAAAAAAACAAAATTTGGTGTCAAAAGTTCACCAATCTGTCCATGCTTGACCATGTTGGGAGTTGTGAATAAGTGTCCCTCTGTTATTTGGGGAGAGCCACTGGTGTAATACACGTAATCCGTTCTACCTTTGGCTCAGACAACACTAAGGCTGTCCTTGACTAAAGAAATTCTTAGTCGACTAATAGTCATGGATCTTTTTGACTAATCGATTAGTTGATTTAATTGACAAATCTGTAAAATTGTGTTTCCCACATGCAATCATGCAGAATGACCTCTTTAAATCTAGTACTTTTCAGTGATATGCTATATGCTTACAATCTTTCAGCAAATAACTCAATTAAATCAAGCAATTAATCA
>OMKL01043543.1:0-24179 GCA_900302295.1 Parasudis fraserbrunneri
GTTGGTGTTCACTTTGATTACTGCCATGTGGACATATTTCAGGCCTTTTTCAACGCCAAGTTTAGCCCCCTTGGATTATGGGTTATTCAATACTTGAAATAGAAAAAAAAAATTCTATATCGTAAATTGTAGGTACGGAATGTTTGATATGCTCTGATATGATCAGGGCGAGGCGGTCATACAGTTTGGGCTAGCACTTTCTGAATCACACATGTGAAGATGTTGGTCCCTAAATGCTAATACAAGTTTTGTGAGGATTGGGCGAACAGCCGAGGGTGATTTTAAAGGCGATTTTACAAAAAATGTAAATGGTGGCAAATCAAATGTGGAGGGGGGGGGTCGTGTCCATGGGACTTAAGGTGTATGAGTTACAGTATGGCTTTCCAAAGTTGGTGACCTTCTATTCTTGCGCCACCATCTGACTGACTGGTGTGATAGTTGTTGTGATACATTGACACACTAATATCTATCAATATCTATCCTGTGCTATGTTGCAGCAAACAACATTTCTGGAAATTTTACAGATGGACTCATACTAGCTGCTTGGTCGCAGTTAAAAATAAGAAAGCCAACACCTTGAGAATAATGCAGGGGCTTAAAGCAATAGGCTTGACGTTTTTCTTTGGCTTAAAATAATATTCAAAGCCAAAAACAACAAACTAACAAAACAATGGATGGGAATAGAGAAGGAATGGAGGGATTCCTTTGCACCTGTCGTGAGAGTTTTAAGTGAATTACAGTGCTTGTAATACCAGCAAGACTTCTCTGCTTTGACTCCTGTGATTAGCTATTTGTCATCTTACAATACTATAATATCTATACTTCCTGCTTTCATTGTAGAACTGTAAAATTGTGTTGGCTGTACATGGAAATCACTGGTTTCTTGTATGAATGACAACAGCTATTGGGGACTCAAGTGGTCTCCAACAGGTATCACAAAAGCATGTCACTGGTGCTCCAAAATTAGATGTCATTCAATTTAGGAATGGTTAAAGCCTACTTGTCTGGAGCAACAAAAATAACTGTCTGAGATCAAGAGAAATAACTGTCACCAACGTCCCTAGAACTGAAAAAGAGCCATGTGGGTCATAAACAAATAGTAAAATTGCTTGTTGTTGTGATACAGTAATAACCACTCATACTGTTGCGTAGGGATCTCACAAACATGGATTTTCATGGCTTTCAGTGGAGTTTCCTACATTAGGTTATTATGGGATTAGTAATTTCCAACATGTTTGTGAGCACCCATATGATGTTTTTCTTTTTTTTTCTTTTTTTTTTTATGAACCATCTGTCAAATCTCAAGTCCTGCCAATTTAACATAGTAACAGTGTACTGGGCACATGGGTAGCTTTTCTATCTAGAGAGATTTATTCAGCGAGCAGCTCCTAAAGATAAAATACAGCTATAAGCCACCATCGAGGCACACAGGGATTTTCAGGAACTCAAGGGTAACTCCGATCTTATTACAAAACATAGGCCTATACCATGGAACAAGACCAAGGAGACTGAGGGAAACCATTTTCTCCTCTGGCAGTAATATCAAAGCAGCCTCCATACTGTATGCCAATTCAGTGACTTAAGTCTCTGCCCATAAATCAGTCTGTCTGTATAAAAGGGCAGACAGTCTTCCCAACCATTATGGCACCACACAGAGGCCATCTCTCTTGCAACAGCAAATTCTCATTCACAACCTTGGTAAATCTTTGACATGGTAGGAAACCTGGAACAATGACAGCCATTCATTGCTCACCACCAAAGAGTACCACAAAAGGAGGCAGGCAAAAGTCACAGAAAAAGACTTGTCCAAAGGAAAATGCAGATAGGGTGTTGGAAAGTAAAAGGGTATAGGTGAAGCAATGATGGAGCCCCTCGATGCTGATTAAGAACAATAATGTTTAGACTAATTGACCAACTTCTTAATTGTTTAACATTCAGACTAGGAATAAAACAGTGTCATTGACTAGGTTGACC
This sequence comes from Parasudis fraserbrunneri, assembly GCA_900302295.1. Taxonomy (NCBI): domain Eukaryota; kingdom Metazoa; phylum Chordata; class Actinopteri; order Aulopiformes; family Chlorophthalmidae; genus Parasudis; species Parasudis fraserbrunneri. The sequence continues at coordinate 1,975 of OMKL01043543.1, forward strand.
TGCAAACCAGATGCATCACAATACTCTGATGTTAATGTGACTACCAGCATGAAAATACTCCAACTCTCCACGCAAACACGCCTTAATCCAATTATTTTACCAGTGGGGTTGTGTATTGGCATAATACATATCACGATACAGGGATCAATACAGGCGATATAGATATATTGCAATACTATAAACACTGAGATATATTGAGACTTCATATAGGGAAAATTTGAGAAAAAATGTCATAGCAAATAGAAAACACCTCAATAAACATAAAGTCTGAGTAAAAAAAGTGTACTTCCTTGTTTCTTGTTTTTGTGCAATCTGAATGGAAATTTTTATAATGTAGAAAAGTAACAAAGTAAACAGATATTAAATGTGTCTTTATCTGCTACAAGGTTGACATTCTATTATAATATTTATCGTTTTTTCTTCTAAGGCCTGGAAAAAGTGCTGTAAAAAATATCACGAAACTGGAAATCACAAATGGATATAATATTGTGGGGAAAGGTATCACGATATCATGCTGTATCGATATTTTCCCACACCCCTCCTTACCAGGCATAGCATCATAATCAACCTTGTTTGGACCTGTGTAGACTATAATTCGAGTCAGCTTGTTTATCTAGTTTATCTCGTAGCGAGTCGCGACGTCTGCCCAATATACCAAGTTTCAACTTGTTGAGTTGATATTTACAGCTACTATTTTACAGCTTGTTTTGATGCTACTCGAGTCTCAACTTATGGGAAAATTACAATGGAGCAACAGAAACACCATGGGACCAATATCACTGCAGTTTATTACGGGAGAGAGATTAAGGGAGCGGGCGATCTGAGTATTCAATCAATATTACTATGAGATTGCATGAGAGCAGAAAAAATTTATAGGAAATTCAATTTCACTATGTATAGACCCTTTTACTGTCTGTAAACGATGATGTTTTGGGATGCATGTGCAAGTTGGCTTCACAGAAGTCTCCAGGGACAGTGGCTGAAATCATGTGAAAGATGATTGAGCTCCAGTCTTTCAGTTGATTTAAATGCACACAATAGACAATTTTTTCATCAACATCATCTTGAGGGCAAAAGTTTGCTTCTGCTTCCAAACCGTGCATGTATGTTTTGGGGAGAGACTCCTTGGAGATTCTGGATGAAACCGAATACATGACCTGTCCGTACATTCGGTTTCATCCAGAATGTCCAAGGAGTCTCTCCCCAAAACATGCATGCACGGTTTGGAAGCAGAAGCAGAGTTTTGCCCTCAAGATGACGTTGACGAAAAAAGTTATTTTCATAATCAGAGTAAAGGCAATCATTCGATTATTGTGTGCATTTAAATTAACTGAAAGACTAGAGCTAAATGGTTGAATATTGGTGAATATTTAGACCACTGACAGTTTTAGAGTATTTTCCCTCACTGCACACCATTACGGCACTGTTTTGTATAATGTTATAGGTTACAACAGGACAAGTAAGGATCAGTATTGAATATGCCAGCAATGTAAATCAAATTGGCAAACTACCTACCCATGGATACAGCAACAAACTGTTAAGTATGATGACAACAACTCAAATTCGCCCTCAAGACAAAGTGAATGAAATGTAATCTGAGACCTGCAGTTATTCAATGCTTCCCCTCCCATAACCTACAACTTTGTAAGCAAATATGAATTGGAACTAACATATTGAAGGTTTCGTGGCAATCATATAGGTCAGATCAAATATGTTAGACAATGAAGATAAAATGTGATATTGCTGGTTTCATGGGAAATCTAAAAAGAGGGTGAAAAGGCTGGGTGTGACTGTTGTAGGCAGTTCCTATACAGCTTTAAATCTGTCTTTTCTCTCCCAAATACTTTGCTGATGCACAAGCCAGCAAGCGACACTGCGCCAACAGTGTTGTCACTTGTAACTTATCTCCTTATTCACAAAAGGATGATTTTGTAACCACCGGTGAAGGTCCTATCACTAGGGTGTACTTTTATTTGGAACAACGAATAAGCTGCAACAGGCATCCAATCCCCTCATACAAAAGCTGGTTATTTAATTGTCATTCATTTGGGTGTATCTCTATATCTAATCATAAAAGGTAGGATTTGAAAAGGGGTTTGAAAGCATTATATTGAATCTGAATCCAGTATTGAATCAGCTTATCGAATCCAAATCCTTTCAAATCCCTTATCAAATCTTTTTACAGTCATTATTTAAGAGGAAAAGACAATTTCTTAGGTAAAGAATGTATATTGCTTTTATTGCACTTGGTAGCAAAATATTCTTTCAGCATTAATGTTTCAATGTTGAGAGACTGGGGTTGAGGTTGAGGGGTGTTGTAGAAGTGAGAGTGGGGGAAAATGTTTTGATAAGAGGACTTGTTAGACTCCAGTATACAAGTATTTCGCAAACTTAGAACCGGTTCCAAAACGGAAACTGGCCTATGGAGCCCAACGCTCATAAAAAGGCAGAAATAAGGCCAATGTGAAAAAGAACAATTGGACCAACAAAAAAAAAAACATAGTCCATCTAGAAATTGGGTCAGATTGGTTGAACATATGTCTCATTACTCCTTTACAATTCCATCTGAGTGCGTGAGTGACTGCGAGGACTGGCTTGAGCAATTTCCATCCAGCGACCTGCTCACCAAGCGTGATCTTCTTTGACGGTGCCTCATTTGGAAACATTCCCATTGTGTTATACTTACTTACCCCCATTTGACACTGTGTACATGTCTACCGACGTCTTCACCGGTCCAGAAAATCCCAAGGAAGTCTGACTATGGCCTTGCCATGCTTTCCGTGAAAAACTACAACCGAGGCAATTAGTTGACTGTCAGTTACATTATGTAGGGGGCTTGGGAACATAACATTCATGGACCTTAGAGGACCTTTCAAAAGAACCAAACAATGCCTTTCCGGCATTCCAGGGGGCACGTATGTACATATGTCCCATGGCAAAGAGGGGGAGTTCACATTCCAAGTCGTATTGGAATCATAGAAGTGAGCCTGTGATGTATAAAGGGCTCACAATTAGCCCTTAGATGGAGTGCAAGATGAAGAGGTCTAAGAAGTACTGTTTGAGAACAACAAGGAAAAAAAAAAAAAGCTCAATCGAGTTCAACCTTTTAATCCCAGCAATTCAATGAGCTCTGATCATCTGGAAAGCATGGAGCACCGTGCCCAGCTTGTTTCCCATAGGCCCCGTGCCATACAGTAGCTACAGACACAGGATAATCCAAGGAAAGGGGCAACGGTGCATGTGTGCCACATAATGAATTTCCTTCCGGCCGTCAAAGTGAATTACAGGAACATGATGTGTCAGGGCATCGTTGTGTCTTCTCTCCTGGAAGACATGGATTTAGTGAGTTACCTGGGACTCGCTGCTGCCTGCTCTAAACACTGCAGTGTTCTCAAAGGAGCGCAGTACTTTCATACCCATTATATGTCAGTGACCCCGAGGAATGTCGATTTAACTTATCGGCAGGCAAAAAGGTCAAAACAAGCATTTCCTTGTGTCGTATCGGTTACATCTGAGGTGTGAACAAGGACACTGATAACATCATTACTATGTTGTGCCATACAGTACAGATGTCCTGCATGGTTTGTTTACGTACTGCTGGTCCCACTTTTCAAAATAAAAAAAAAAATAAAAAAAATATATATATATATATATATACTTTTAAAAGTATATATACCTTTTTTCTTTTTTTTTCTTAAAAAAAAAAAAAAAAATTTCTAAAACGGGTGTTTTGAAATTATGCCCAAAAAATAACCAACAAGAACATGTACAAAAAATAATTCAGACAACTACACATTCAGGCAACCAAGGTGAACGGTTGTCATGCCACAAAGCTTTTCATCAAAGAATGTTCGGGGTCAATGACCAAATACAGCCTAAAATGCTGTGTTTTGCGCCTAATAAAGATTTATGTTCTTTGTATCATTTACCCCACGATACTGTGGGGATCAACATTTGAGAGTGCTACCATAGCTACTGTGAGCAGAGTCACTACATCCAATGCTCCAGGGGATCCTTGGTAGTGTTGTAGTTCTGTTGCTCAAACAGAACCAGTAATCTCAATTCACAGCTTTGAATGTGATTGAAATGCAGTGGTGAGTATATTTAGGCCTTTGTATCACGGATATGTGAAAGGTTAGTCTATAAAATGCTAAATATCCTCATAGAGGGTGACTGAAGAGGCCCCATGGGAAAAGTGAGTAGCAATTCAAAGTCTACTGGGACTGGCCACAGAGAGGGGCGGAGTTGACTTGACTTTAGAGTAATGCCAACAATTAAGTCGAATTTCAATCCTTTACTGAATAGAAACCCACCTGCACAGGAATCTAAAACTGATTACCTGCACCATTTATCTGGGCTGTTGTCTCATACGCTGAACTCATTTAATACATTGTGTATCAATTATTCTCCCTCGCCTCGCAACCAGTGTTGGAGGTAACGTGTCACAAAGCAATGCGTAATCACATTACTTCTTGCTGTATCAAAGGCATCATTGTTCCAATTACAGTAATCACTTGACAGTTACTGATCAAACAAATTGTTACTTGTGTTACATACTTTATCGTTCCCTCTGTATTGTGATGGATTCAAATAAATACTGTGATAATTCCCTCTGTATCAGTGTAATGGGCCAATTAAAAAAGAATCCCCAAAGCCAACCACTTGTTTTCATCCCCTTGCCTGTATCTTGTTTGCTGTCACATTGCTGAAGTTTAAAGGTCGCTGGCACAGAGAGGGGAGAAGGAGAGACACTGTAAGGACACTGCTGACTGTAAAGTGTTGCACCCTCTTCCCCCCGAAGAACAACAGGCAAAGTCTGACCTCCGCCTCCTGGCCCACTGAGTGAGAACACATCACCAAAGCATCACTAAATCGGCAGACATTGTAGCGCAAAATGTAACAAGTAGTCTAACTACTTTTCCCAGGGAGTACTAAGTAAAGCAATTTGTTACTGTTAAGAGAAGTAACAAGTTATGTGTAATTCATTACTTTTTTTGAGGATGACCCCAACGCTGCTCACAATAACACTCAACCAGAGACTCAATTATGCATGTCTAATTTATTGGGACAGCAGATGTGATAGAGAATAAAAGTTTACTTGTGGGTCTGGGTTTCTGTTTTTTTTCTTTCCGGGCCTGGCTACAACTGGCACATGGTCTGACAGGCACATGATATACTGTATAACCACAGATACGTGGTGTGGTGAGACGCCAGCTTCCTCACTGTGACACAGCACAGAGGTCTTCCTCTGGAGACGGTCTTGGTCTGCATCTGTATCCCATACACACTCACTGGGAGATTACAGAGGCTTTCTATTGGGCCGATCAGAGGGTCACGGCTGTGTAATTGTCATAGCCGTGGTTCACAATGGAGTGACATATAGACTAACGAGGCTAATCAGGTCAGCTAACTGAACAACATGCTTTGTTAAAAACAAAACTGAGGAATATAGTAGCCAGGTGACAGGGGAGTTCTGATTTGTGAGCAAAGGTTAAAGGTTGAACCTTGACGGTTATCTTCTCTCCTCCTATTGTTATCAATTCCACATATGAAAATCAGATGATCAAGATCAAGTTTGCACAAAATGGAATGAAAGCTGTTGATCTTGTGCTCACTGCTTCCTCTAAAAATCTGCATTCAAATGAGCATATCATTTCCTGTTGCAGGCATGCATGCATCTCAGGTATTAAACCTATACTATACTACACACAGCTCAGTGTGAAGCTCCAGACACAGAGGCACAGCGCATCACCCCCAAAGTAAACATCACGCCAATTACATACGGCGGGAAACGCCGGCAACAGGTGCGATGGGAAATAATGAGAAACGAGACCATAAAACAGCAAACATTTGGGGAAGTGGATGCCGTCTTCCAGCGCACAGCGATGACTGACAGTGATTGTGTCTCTGACAGAGCAGGATTGCTTATGTAGAGTTGTAGAAATCCTATCGATGAAACGAGCCCGTGTCCTGTGGGAGAGTAGGCGGCCCAGACAGCTCCCAGGTACACGCAGACACCAGCCAGGGTGATGAGAAGAACACGCAGTGTGCAGTCTCATTAAGGAGTTCATTCTTCTTCTTTTTTTTTTCCTGTGTGGAGCACTTTGCCATTCTGACATCATGGCAGCAGAGGCCAATAGCATTAGTTAAATGTCTGACACCCCAGCTCTGACTCATTAGGTCTTGGTACTTTGGAGACTGGCTGTGTAATTTGGCAAGGGCTTAAAGGTTATCTCCTCTCCTCCTATTGTTATCGACTGCACATATGCAAATCAGGATTATCAAGATCAAATTTGCACAAAATGGAATGAAAGCTGTTGACTAAGGATGTTATGGCAGAATTACAACAGAATAATAATAAATATACTCTATGTGACTCATGTCAAATTGTTTGCTTGTAAGTGTCTGCAATGACAGCTGCCTGACACTACCTTTACTCTACAGGCTACTCAACATCTCAGCAAACATTTGCTTTTAACAAACTTGCTTTTCAGGCAGCCGGTACAAATCTCAAAATCTGGATCTCTGCTCACCCACACATTGAAACCCACACAATTGTGGTCAACAGCAATTGGAGGTTTTCAAGAGAAGTCAGAACCTCTTACTCTGACACGGCAATTTACTAGTCTCCTTGAATCAAAAACCACCTCAGTGTGTTCACATGCCCTCAGGACATCTGTTGACTGTTCATTCCACAATAAAATTCCTCCATTCACTTGTGGGAAGGTTTGACTGAATATCACCCGCCATATGCTATAGCAGGACAGAGGAGAAACCGGCACAAAAGCAAGAACAATCTTATGTAATGATGATCACAAGCAGTAGTATATTTGGGCTTTGGTATATAGGTATTCCTGCCACTGTCGGGTCCTGCAGCAAAAAGCAATCATGGGACCTTAAAACTAACACAGGAGAATCCATTGATTTCTGTCTGAGGAGAAATTCATTTTCTCCAGTGCCTACTACGATCTAAAATTCTATGTAATCCTCACTTGGTCTTGCATTTATTATTTATGTTATCTACCACTTTCTGCTAGTAAGCTACAGTAGGCAGGCATGGGCCCCTGTATATCCCTTTACTCTCATGAAAATGTGTCAGCCAAGAAGCAGTAGTGTTTGAACGTATACCCTTATGATCTCTGTAATTTCCATCTACACTAACATGGTTATGTGACAAAATTAAGGGGACAATAGAAAGGTTTGTTGGTTATTCAATCATCTACTTCAGGTGTCTACTCAATCTCTGTGCCAGCATGGGCATGATCACTTTAAAGCCACAGGACTCTTGGAAAAACCTCTATTAATATTTAATATCATGCTATTATCATCATGGACTGGCATAATGTTAAGATTAACCATGGTGATGTAAGAAGCTAATGCCACAGAAATCCATATGCTGAACATTTCCATATTATATCCAATGGAAGATCTAAAGGACTAAGCCTAATCTATGATATCTTTAGTTGTGTAGATAATATACAGAGTGACAGTGATATTCCTCAATTCTATAGAATAGAATTCTATAACTCACCCATTTTAGCAATGAGGTGACGTGGGACTCTTGCAGTCGATAAATACACTTACAAATCAGAGCTGCTTCTGGAGGCTAATTAGATAGACGTTTCACTGGGAGATCTTTTAATCAGATCCCTGAAACACTCTACTGCCAATAACCAGTGACCAAGTCTACAGGAAGACATGGATAAAACATCAGTCAAACCAGTCAAACATAGACTGAGTTTTGTGAGTAGAAATAATAACAGACAACAGAGAATAACAGAGAACCGGTCGTGTAAATCATGACATTACAACAGTAGAGGAACTGAAACAGAAAAGAAATCCCAAAGCCATTTCAACAGAATATATATCCTACAAAGAGGTACTTGACCAGTCAAACAGAAACAGATGTTAAATGAGCAAAGGAGAAGCTCTCCAAACTCTTAACCCCGACTCTCCAATGATGATAAGCTAGTTCCTCTGAGCAGCTCAATGTTAATCCACTAGAAACCCCTCACTGGCTTGATAGACTACAAAGCACTGTTTACCTTCCTGAGGTGTATCTCAAATGCTGATTCTTCAACTATTACTTTCATGGTCTAAAGGCAGGCTTCCCTGGAAAAGACTCATGTGATATGGTGACATCAAAAGAAAATCCTACTCCTTGTCAGATTCAAGAACAATGAAGTCAAAGGTATGAACTAATTCATAGCTAATCAGGGATGATCTGTAAAGCATAGTGAAAGGTTCAGCGCCTTTATTGTGAAAAACAAAGCCAAGACTGTCATTAGTCGAAACAACTACAGCATTATCTATTAGCCAAGCCATATGCTCCAATTTCAAATCAAAAATCCTGATTTGAGCATATCTGCCTCTATTAAATGCCTATATTGATCTGCCTGTTTTTTATTTTATGAAACCAAATGAATATCATCATTTGAATGGTGTATGCCAGTGAATCTCAAATACATCATATAAACAGATGCCTTGTGGCAATATAAAATGAGCTGTTGCACAACAATCTATTATAGTGGCTGCCTCCGTGTTACTATGGTGATACAGCTGATGGAGAACGTCTGGGGAAACAAAAAAATTGCATCTATTTATTCTGCCCATCCATTATCACAAATTATTAAAACATTATTTTTACCTTACAAGCAGTAATCATTTTCCTCCTATGATTATATGATTTAAAATGATCTAATAATTGTCAAAATTATAGTGCTGCTATTAACAAGTTTGAGAGGGATGACGGAGTGTTGTGGACTGGACTGAATTATTGTGATGATTGCTGTTGGTGTATAAATACCAGGTGCATGAGGGCTGCGCTGTGGGCCTAGAGCAGATACCCAGTCACTCCTGCCACCCACTGCCACCCTAAACAACCTCTTCAAGGCCACCCTGGTGCCAGTTGACTGTCTGCCAGAGCAACATCTCTTTCCCTTTTCTCCCCCCAGCTGCATCTCCCTGTGGTTATCAGCAACAGCTGAAACTGGGGAGAACATTGACCTGATAGAGAGCTCTGACACCCACTGCTCTAGCCTCTGTGGATCAAACCAACCCTCCGCCCCTCCCCTCCCCCTCTGCTTCCTCTTTGCTCTCTATCCACTCCACTCCACTCCCACACCATCCGCTGGTGGGACCACCACCTCTCCTTGAACGTTTGACTCTGCAGACCGGAGGCTTGGGGTCACTGACACATTCCCAGCCTGCATGCACCAATAAGGCAGACGGGCTGGCTCACAGAGGATGTTCACTTCACACTGATTGTGGGTTTCACAGGGATTCCCGGGGCTGACCACATCATACAAAATAAAAGTGTATAATGGGTATTCCAAACAAAGAGTCTAACTTGTGAAGTGAGGATAAATTGGGTGTCTGGTACTGCAAACCTAATTTTTATGTCACCAACGTGGACAGAGAATGAAATTAGCATTATGAAACATGGGCAACTCCGAACTCCAGAAATATCCAAACTGAAATATTTCATATAATGTATTGAAAGGAAGTCATTATTAGATGATGCATAGTATTGCTGAAAGTCAACAGAGGTGAACATGAAACCGACCAGAAAGAGCATGTTCATGTTGAAATGAGCTACTAAAGCCACTTCCTCTTAAACGATAGAAGAGGAAGCCCTGTCTCCTCTGATGAAACTGGTACTGTAGGACAAGCCAGACATGTTGAAAAAGAGGAAGACATAGTCAGAGCCTTCAATTGGTCCCTTACGATCACAATAAAATAATCTGGAACCATCATCATTAGAACAAGGCTTTTCACGATCCAGTGAGGAAGATTACACCCAACGTGTACGTTCACGTCCAATCAGGTGGCATCATTACTACAAAGCATGTGAACTGAACAGTAGTTTAAAGGTGGGGTAGGACATTTCTGAGAAATGAGTGAGCTTACTTGTCCAGCAGAAATAGAGAGAGCTTCACATCACTTTTCAAGCCCGGCAACGTTCGCTGTGGACGCACGCAACAAAAGTTCCCTACAGACTCTGACTCCAAAGCTGCACCGGCAGCTTTGAGCTGGATTTTAAAAAGAAAAGAAAAAAGATTTGAAAAATATTCCCCGGCCTCTTATTGGCAGGTGGTTTTGCACAATGTGTATACTTTATGACGAGGAACATGATGGTGGTGTTAATTTTCCGATGCAACGCTGGGAACACCACTTGGCAGGCCAAAAAACCCTGGTTGGTTGTTAAGATTCAGGCGCCCTGAGATTTTGGAGTGGCTGATTACAAGGCACAGAGAACAGATTTTATTCTCAGAGCATTTGATTTATTGGTAGTTGTCGGGATGTAAAGACAAATTCATCAAATATTACCAAAATGGTTCTAAAAAGAAATTTGTCTATCCCACCTTTAATTCGGACAGAAATTAAGCAGAGTTCATTCAATGCATCATGATACCGATTGATTTAGAGTCAGACTGCGGTCTCTGTCTTGGCATGCTTGAGACTGCAAACGGCTGTGGAATTCACACGTGAAATTCATCAGCATTGCAGACTGGAAATTTTAGTAGAAATAAGGAAATGTTCTGTTTGTGTCACCTCTTCCAAACACTGTCAAGCAGAGCCCGGGGAATCTAGTGAGGAACAGAGATGTACCACTAACACTACACCTAAAGGCCAGACCACAAATGAGCAAATGATTTCATTCACGTCACCTCCAAGATAATTATGGACTTAAATCAGTATCTCCTAAAAGGATAGTACAGCTGTTGCATTTAGGGTAAATGGTAAATGGACTGCATTTATATAGCGATTTACCCAAAGTGCTTCACAACTTATGCCTCACATTCACCCATTCATGCACACATTCACACACCAACGGCGGAGGCAACCATGCAAGGTGCCAACCTGCTCATCGGGAGCAGTTAGGGGTGAAGTGTCTTCCTCAAGGACACTTTGACATGCTGCTGGGAGGAGCCGGAATTGAACCGGGAACCTTCAGATTACCAGACGACTGCTCTACCTCCTGAGCCACTGCCACGGGAGAAGTTTAACACGTGCATGTTTGCTTAAATGAGACATATATAAACAGGCTCGAATAACTACTTCATAGAAAAGGCTAGTTTGGCTTCCAGTTTGCAAAGGACTTCAACCATGAGAGTATAATGCTTTTTTGGGGGAGTGGCATATGGGAGTACTTGGATCTCTTTCTCATAAATTATAGATGTTACAGAGAGCATCTCTACTCCTGTTAGTCCATCATATGGACCCTTTCACTCACCACACAGTGAGGCTCCTCACAATGAAACGTGATGTTTGGCACAGTCTAACACAACTAAAGATATTCATCATGCCCATGTCAAAGGATTCAGGTGATCTATCAAGGCCTTTATGGCCAAGGGACATCTTTGTCCATGGGCAAATATTCCTACTTTACATTCAGGAGGAGGAAATTCAAGGTTGGTGTCATGCGAGTGCTTATTGTGTCATTTCAAACTACACCTGGCTGTCATTTTCCACACCTGCACAGGGTGTGCTCTCCATTTCAATCCCAGTCGGACCTGACCATTAATTAAGGTGAGAGAGACCATTGTTATGTGAAAGCAACAGCTGTGTGGAATTGAGTTTTTAATACTTGTTTTTAAGACGTATACCTTGTAAATAGCCTGTTGCAGCTTTTTCCAATGCCATTGCTTGGGTCCTTTCGGAGGAAAATCCTGAGTCCTTCCTTCTGTCTCACACAAGGTGACGGCTCTCCAATATGGTTCAGCTTCACCCAGAAACAAACAGAATACATACATTTTCAATAAACGGATAACATCAACAAAGCACATTTAGGCGATACTTAACCTTAAGCAAATTTGGAAATCAATAAGTGAGCCATAAATTTGGATCACTTATGGATTTGGACGCCTAGGGCATCCAGGAATGGCATGAATGTGTGGATGTTTTTCTCTGATGGTGCAACTGAAGAGGTTGCAACAGTGTACTGCTCCAATGCCTTGTAGAATAGCCCTTTCCCACCAAGGCAGTTTGAGGGCTGCTTCGGAGCTGGTGCCCAATCTCGAACCAGTTCTTTGTGTTTCGACAGCCGAAGAACCGCCTCTCAGCCAGGAAAACTGGTCCCAGAACGGCATCAACACTTGCTGGTCTAGAACCAAGAACCGCTTACATCAGCTAGAAAGCTAATGTTATGCTAACAGGAATTATGGTTGCTAGAGTTGCACAAGGGTTGCAAACAGTGGATAAGATCTAAAAGTATATTTAACACAAAGCTTAGGTAAATGGATGGTAAATGGACTGCATTTATATAGCGCTTTTATCCAAAGCGCTTTACAACTTATGCCTCACACTCACCCATTCACTCACACATTCACTCACCGACAGCAGAGGCAACCATGCAAGGTGCCAACCTGTTCATCGGGAGCAGTTAGGGGTTAAGCGTCTTGCTCAAGGACACAACGACACGATGCCAGGAGGAGCCGGGGATCGAACCGGGAACCTTCAGATTACCAGACGACGGCTCTACCTCCTGAGCCACTGTCGCCCCTATAGGTGATAGCTACCCCTAGGTAGCTATCCAGCTGTCCAATGTATACATAATACATACATACTTTGTAAAAAAAAAAAAATAGCTACTAAAATGGCTGGATAGCTACCTAGGCTTTGTGTTAAACATACTGTTAGATCATATTCAATGTTTGCAAACCTTATGCAATGCTAGCGACCGTAATGTCTGCTAGCATAACAGTAGCTTTCAAGCTGATGACAACAAAAACTAGCTAGTTCCAGGTATTATTCAGATTCTCGAGTGTCATAAGTGTTAATGTTGAATGCAAAACGCATGGAAACATGAATAATGCTCCTTATTTTAATTTTTTTATTATTATTATTAATTGTTTTTAATCTTTGGCCATTGGCCATGGTATAAGCGGGATAATGTCCTTCAAGCTGTACATTAATACATTTTTATGGACTAGACAGAGGCAATCGTGATGTAATAACATGGCTCTCTAGCCCATGGAAAAGCAAACCGGTTCTTAGAAGGTTAGCACCAGCCCAGAACTAGAATTAGGTTTGCGTTGGTGGAAAGGGGGTATGAGGGGGGCTTCACTTCACAGTTGCCACCGCTCCTGTTCCTGTTGCCTCTTAAATTCCTGCTTTAAACACTGCTGATCTGACGCACCACACGCAGCGGCAGTCCTATTTACTGAGGCCAGGGGTCAAAGATCCTCTGCACATGTTTTGTCATTAATTGGGAGCAACTGGCCAAAGAGGCGATCAAAGGAGACTGGTACAGACGTGTAAACACTGCCCTAGCCTCGGAGAGAGCAGAGCACCACACCCAGGAGTGAAGAACTTCACATCAGTGAGGCAAGTTAAAAAAGAACAACATTTTGTCCATTTTGTCATGTATCATGACTTAAATCTTAGACAAGTCATCTCATGACTCTCTGAGTTCACTTAATGCTGCCTTTGCTGCACTGTCACTTGTGGAGTTGATTCATCATGATTGCTCAGGCCTATATTCGAGGGATAAGAGAAGTAAAATTAGGCTGTAACTGTTCCTTGTCTCTCATTCATTTAGCTAAATCTACCAATCACTCTGGTGCTGGCATTAATAGGCATACCAAAGATACCGAAGCCATTAGATCGCATAAAGCTAAACTACTCTACCAAAAAAAGCTCAGAGGGGGTACAGTCAGGGAGGGATATAAGCCTGGCACCCGGCGCGCTGGCGGGCTAAACGATTACTCTGGGAGACACATGCCGCTTGTATTCTGGTGCATCTGTCACCCGGTGGCATTCCTGCGGCTGCAGCCTATGCTGAGACAGCGATCTGCACAGACAAAAGTCTTATCAACACGCCGCACAAACAACAGCCTGACCCCCCCACCTCGCTTCCACCACCACCACCACCACCACTACAACCTCTCTCTCTCTTCTCTCTCTACCCATGGGACTGCTTTTAATCAACTGTCAATTGTATCTCTTCAAAAGGGGAGCATATTCAAGTAACAGGAGTGCCACTGATCTAACAATATCTGGGGCTTCGGCGATGTGTGGTTTGGCCGATAAAAGTTTGGATAAGAGATGGTTTTGCACAGTAAATGAAAAAAAAATAAAGAGACCTTTTCAGAAGATGGGCTGATGGAGTGTAGCCATGCCCACACTCTGAATGTGAGAGACTTTTCCCTCCGCTAATGAGGAACACTTAACATCAGTTTTGGAATGTGTGACTATTAGTTCCAGCTGCCAAAAGCCAACACACACACGCAGACACACACACACACTGGATGTATAGATGAGAGAAGAAGTATATCAACGATTTCTATTGCAGTTCCTTGCAGAAATGTGGTCACTCTCAGTAATGGCTGAGGAGATAATTAAAGGGATATCAGAATCAGAATCGACTTTATTTGCCAAGTATGTGCATACAAGGTATTTGACTGCGGGTTATTTCACCTTTTTTAAGAAGCCTCTTAGAATTGCCATGAACTGTGAGTTATTTGAGTTGATTTAATGAGCACTTCTGCTTTTTCCAAATTCCATAATTCTATCAATTTCAGCAATTCAGGGAATGGCCTGAACTGAATCATAGAATTATTATAGAAATTTAGAAAAAATGACAGAAGTGGGCAATCCAGGGGGCTGGATCCAGGCTATCAAAATTCCATTCTAAATGAAGTGTTGCATTGCTGCAGTGAAGCCGTGGCCTACAAATCATATTCGACAGACTTAAGGATATGCTTTTCTTTGGTACAGGCCCCCACAAAAATCTTACCATGATCATTTTAATACTTTTTTCAATAAGAAGGAAAATGATGAAGCAAAAATTATCATTCCCTCGCAATATGATTTTTCCCCTCAAATCGTTCAGCCCAACTGTTAAGTATGAAGTTGCGAGTGGCAGCAAAAGGAGAGTGGGAGACCAGGAGAGGGTAAACCCTCGTGCACCTTATCAGATTCTCCTACCTGAAAACAAAGCCAAACGAAAGACAAGGTTCCACCGCAAACAACCCGTTTGCTAAACATGTGGTATATACAAACAAAGGTCCTCTGCGAGGAGCAGTGGGTCACTGTGCTGTGGAGATAAACCCGCCGTGGTGTTTGATATGCGGGAGCCTGACTCGCCATCTGTGTCAGCACAGAGGCACACCCAAAACAGAAGGAGATATTCCCCCAATGGTCCCAGGGTGAGGGGTGGGGTATGGAGCAGAGGAAGAAACAAAGCCACGGGAGCAGGAACCTGGCCCAGATCAGCAGAGGGGAGCGGAGAGACCTGCAATTATTCAGCCGAGTGGAAGCACCACCTCTCCCTCTCGCACAACAACTCGAGGCTTATGAAAAAGAATATTATATTTCCCCCGTCTTTTGTGCAGGGCCTGCGTGTTTGGTTCCTACACCTTTTGTTGGTACAACCACACGGACGAATCTCGTGCCAGTGAGGTTGAGTGAGGATATTCCCACAAGACACAAAAGGGGGCACGACTAATAGCATTCCCATAATGGCAGTGGAAAAGCTGTGGACCAACATCCACCATTGGGCAGATTGAGTTTTAAAGAGGTCCTTGGTCCTATTCAGCCCGGTCAGTGGGCTCCTCCCTGGTGTTTTGTGTGGAGCTATTCACCGGTCGTCATCACTCAGGGTCTCCACCTTTCTCCCCCTTGCCCCTCGGTTCAGTTTAATTACACAACATTGACCCTGAACAAATGCGTTCTGGCATTCCTCGATCCTGATAAATGCTTGGCGCTATAGGTTGTTTTTTTTTATGCTCTCCTATGAGGCAAAGGAGAAAAGAAAGAAAAAAAATGAAGTGATAAAATAGGGGACATGAAAATACAAAAGGGAGAGCGTGCCGGTATTCAGAGACATCTCAGGTAGTACGGTTGCCTTATATGTCAGCACGGTTGATAGCAGACGGGATATTATGGATTCTTATCGCCTTGTATTGAGATATCCTTATCGGCTCCGACTCAATGCCGTTTACACAATCACACATTCTCTGTACAATCCCAGTGCTGGAGATCATCACGCCGCCAAGCAGCTGCTGTAGACAGGCAGCAAGGGGAGGCTGTGCTTCAGAAACCTGAAAGAGGTGCGTGGTGGATGTGGGGGGGGGGTATTTGTCAGAGTTTTTAGGTGAGCTAAGAGGCTGGTCTCACATTACAGCAGGAGTCACATGAAAGTCATATGCTGCCTGGGCCTCACACCTCCCTCTGGATCATATGGCCCTAGGTCCTGCATCTCATTAAACAAAGGGGTGTTTACTAACAACTTGTGTTAGTTGACAAACAATGTGTTATATCAATATATAATTTGTGTAACATGCCTGGGCCTTGTGTTTGGGCAATGACACAAATAAGCCATCTCATCGTTTTCTCTTTTAAGCATTTGTTAGATGGCAATCATTCACTGTCCAAACATTTACTGTCATCGCAACGCCCAAATCACTGAACTGACTGACACTTTTCCCAGTCCCTTGTCATTGAAAATGTGTAATGTCATACCAGCTGCTAGAGGTAATCATGGGCATCTCAGTAGAGATCAGAATGGCTAACAAGACAGAGCACCACTGAAACTGGGAGTGAAATATTCTAATTAGCAACAACAGTAGCTACAGCGTGTATCACAAAGTTCCCTGTCAAGGTCTTACTGCCTTGCTTGTACAACAAGTTCTACTTGAAGAAAATGCAAATTGTCCAGAAACCGAAAGAACTACAATACGTTCCTGGGCACATGTAAATGAATGTGGGTGAAAATGCCTGAATGAAGAATTTAGGCAAACATAGGTCTAAGTTTGATAGATGTTGAGTCAAACAGAATGTACAGAGTGTTCTTATGGTTAGGATGATGGAGAGAGAACCTGTCTCTTTGTACTGTACAGTCCCTGTATAAATAAATGTCAAGCTTAAAGCTGCTGCAGGGTGTTGGTACAGCCTCATCCTGATGTTATGACATCATGTTACGGACATTGCTGGAGAATATGATGTTATTCTCTGGAGCATCATCACTTAGTGAAAAATGTCCCTACCATGTGATCTCAGATCAGCACACTGACAGGAGAACATAAACTTAGTTTTAGAATACGGTCTCTTCCCTCTTAACAGAAGGAAAATTAACATATGTTTAAAAAAAAAGACAAAAAACACATGGCTATTGTCAATCGTTTAACAGAGCAGGTATTTAAATTATATATTTGCATTGCTGGGAAGATTTTTGCCATATGGGTTGTGATTTGCTACAAACCTAGAATTGAGACTTTATTGCTTTGACATGTGCTAAAAGCCTGTCCCACTAAAATAATGACTATTAAAAGGTAAGAATATTGTGAAGTGAATATGCATTGCTGCAGTGATTAGCTTTATTGCACAGGCATAATCCACCCCATACAATTTGAGCTCATATACTTTATAAAGCACAGGGGACATACAGTACAGGTGTGAGGTGAGCTACTTGGTGAAGCAGGAAGGTGTTCTCATGTTTTTGCATATCACATGATAACAGAATTCAGAGATTAAAAAAACAGACTACTCCAGGAAGCCCCCCTTTACATGCGCCTAACAGTATCTGTTTTGTCTATCTGTTGGTGTGCAGGAGTGCACAGTTGACTCTGCTTGTGTGTGTGTGTGAGATGTGTTTTGCATTGCAAATGTAAGATCTGTTGAACACCAACTTCCCCTTTGGGGCAGATCACCTAAATGTCAACAAGCCTGTGGAGCTCCATCACCACCCCCATCACACACATACAGTAGGCACGCACACACACACACACACACACACTAGTATTTCTATACTTGTGAGGACTAAATTCATTCCCCAGACCCTAACCAAAAACTCTGCCCTCACCACTACATGCCTAACCTTACACACACACACACACACACACACACACACACACAACTTGGTACTGGTTAAAGTGTCATTTGTTTGGGACAGTGACTGACAGTGTTGCTGAATGACTCCTCTGTGTCTGTCATTCCTGACTCACAGCCCTACAGTGTTGACTTCGAGTCTCTTTGTCAGTTCCTCCACATCTCTGAGGTGGGACTGGGGATCTGTTCTCTCCATACAGGAATATGAAGGGAGGGAGAGAGTGGGCATCAGTCTTACAAATGACTCTTTGGCCTTGACTGTCACCTAGGACGATGGACAATGCACCCATCACCCGTCAGCATCCTGCTCTCTGACGGGTGGGAGCGAATGTCAGCGAGTTGGTTTCAATATAAACTGAACCTAAGCCGCATGCTCATAATGTTTTGCCACTATTAACCATTCCATATGTCATTATTGATGGAGAAATTAAGCATATGGTGCCATCTTGACACATACACTTTAATATAATTCCATTACAAATTATTAAAAACTTCTCTAGGTCAATAGACTATTATAATAGTCAATATGGAGGTACAGAAATAAGGGTTTAACAGTGTTGGGACCACAATAAGCATTTTGCAGAAACAACTCAAATCTGCTCATGCCAAGACAAGGAAGTGGGAGGAGATTATAATTGTTACTGTTTTTTTTTCTCCGTTTTTTTTCGTTTTTTATATTGCATAGATAGAGGAAACCATCTGCATCCACTTAACCATTTGATGCAAGACTATAATGCTGGAGATGCATAAATAGCTATGTTTATAACTTTCTTTCAAACAGACAGCCTTATGAGAAAAGTGTGTTGCACAGTCCAATGTTAAATATAAACTGGGCACAAAAAAGCAAAAGTGGGTCACAAATGCACATTTATTTGATATACATAGAACACACAATAGATTAAAATAATACTTCAAGCATCACAAAGCACCGTGCAATTACCTAACATACTGTACAGAGGATTATCAGGTCCATTGAAACGTTCCATCCAAGTGCGCAAGTTGTGCGTAATGATGCGTAATGACAAAACGAACCAACTTCCGTACTTTCTAGCGGGTCAAGTGATGTCCTCATGACATAACTGCAGATACTCTCACTAATGCTAATTATAGTGCCACAAAATAGCTGCCTCAAATTTCCTCCGGTGTCTTATCTGTCCACTATCTCCTACATGGATTCTTACGTTCGGTCACAACTTACCACCACTGGTTCTCTATTAGCCTACTACGTATGTACTCGCGCGCCTCTAAAAATCCTGTTGCGTCTTATATACAGCATTTCATTGAAAGCCTTCCTTATCTCAATAGAGGCGTTCAGATGGTGCAAGGACAGCAGTGCGCACAATTCTTCCTCCCAGCTTCACTCCTGCCGGTCAGAATACCATGCATGGAGACATGACGATTCCCAGCGACATGGGAGGATAAAACTAATGTTTACTTGGAAAAAGAAGATAAATCAGATAAATGCATTTCATAAAGAAATCCAAGCTCGATTTCCCAGTACATCACGACTGACAACAGATGAGAAAACCCCCAATTAGATTAAGAAGCCAACACGTGTTCTTACAGCATCGTTTTTCAAACCTTGACTCCAAGCCTGTATTCACTAAGCAAGGCTATAGCATTTTATATAGCTTTGATTTAAGCCTGTCGCCCCTCCCTCTCATTTCATTTGGTAGGCATAACGGGTCACTTAAATGTTATTCGTTCACTCACTTTATTACGTGTGCACAATACATTTTGAGATTTTTGCCTCATTTAATTACGTTAGAAGCCTAAGTAGCCTGACATGCTTTTCAGCTTGATACTGACATCTAGACAAGCCATATTTTTCACAGGTGCCTTCGGGCCTAACTCTTAATCGGTCTAGTCATCTGCTATTCCTGATCATGTTCAGCTTCATTCTGGTGCCCTGAATGTCATTAATCTATTGATCAGGAATACTGGATGAACAGGTGAAAATGAAGGATGGATCTTATGCCTCATCACATCAACATGCAAGTGACAGTTACACATTGATAAAGTGGAGGAGGATGGAGCATTGCAGTGCAAAATGGCCTATTACGCAAATCAGAGTAAATTAATGGCAACATTGCAACTATTGTTACCGATGGTTATGCCATCTCCAAATAGTTAATCCAAATAAGTCGATAATTAGACACTATCAAATGTATGCTCTTCAAACTTCTGTATGCACAAAAAAGATAGATATCCTCGACTTGACCAAGCTAGTAAATTCAAGCGAAATGTTGTTGCCATGACAAGTTGATTTTTTTCTCGATATGTTACAATATCCTAAAATTCATTGTTCATTCCTTTCCTAAGCCTTGCCCACTTTCTGTATCAGGGCTGTGATTGGCTGGTTCTGAGTGCGGTGCCGTCATCGCTCGGAATGCCCATTCATCTCTGCACTTGGGCGTTGGACTCTGCATCTTATTAGCGACAAGGGAAATTTCTCCATTTTCCACCCTGTCTACAGCGACACAGCCACAAATCTGGGATTTTTTATTACTTCTCTTCACTTGGCAGTTTTTTCTGCAATTTTCTAATTCTGATCCCTGCAGTTGGACTTCGATTTCCTTTACCGTGAACTTTTCAAATAGGGACATCAGGAAAGAGCTTGCATTCAAGAAAAGAGGCTTGTGGTCTTTGTTCGTTTTTGGATCGGTTGAGTTTCTTTGTTGGAGCGAAAGCATGGGAGCGCAATTGTCCAAGACGGCTGCAAAGGGCGAAACCGCGGCTGAAAAGCCAGGAGAGGCTGCCGCTTCACCAACTAAGACCAATGGACAGGTAAATGTTTTATAATTATTTTCACATTCATCAACAGAGATGGTAATTTAGAAGACTTGCGCAAAGGCGCAATCCGTGCGTAATTGTGGAGAGGGGGCTATATGGAGATGCACAATATGGGAATGCGATGGGAATTTTTAACAAAATGACCAGAATAATTGTAAATCAGGATACTCTAGTTTACGAGGAACAATTTATCAGTTATGATTAGTTAATTTTATTTTTAAATTATGTAGCCTAATTGGTCTCAATATTTTGGACGATTTTAGGTTAAATTCAATATCTTTAATGGATTTATCTGATGGGGATGCCTCTGCTGTAGCTATCCTACAGAGGTTGAATCCTTTGTTTGAATCAAGTCACTGAATGTTGATCACATTGTAGGATACCCATGTGTTGCCTGGTTCTGTGTCCGTTGGATCCATGTACTATCAAAAGATTACATTTAAACTTAGGCTTATCTCAAAGTTTTGCATGAAATCGAGTAGGGTGAATGTGTTGACGCGGATGAGTGAGGAAAGAAGATACACGACGCCAACAATGGCTTTCCGTGGTCTAGCACCACGCCTTTTGTTACAGATGCTCGAGTAGAAAGTGGAGATGGCAGGCTACTATCACATTGGAGGGGAGAGAGCCACACACGAATTATGCGCTCCTGAGAAAGATTTAGTTTATTTGATGTCACTTGTTAGAGTGTGACTGAGAAAATAAAGAGCTCAATGGCATTAAAGGTTTTTAGAGTTTTGGTATATCCTTCTGAACCTTGTTCTGCGTGATCTGGTGTATTAATGAGCATCTGCTGTTTTAATGAGCAGCTGCTTTGCTTTGGCGCTTCGTTGTCGGAGCGACTAGGCATCGACCCCTTGCGATCCAATTGAGGCACTACGTTCAATCTTGCCCATGATGTGAAATGAATGAATGGCATGACGCTGGTCAGATAAACAAGTGGTATCACTGAACTGAACGCATGACAACTGCTTTACATGTATCTTCCTGGAAAAGGCCCCAGCTGCTGTGCAAGCTTACAGATGTAAAAATAATTTAGCCTCCTGGGCTTCATAACATTTAACGGAGAGAGTCTGTTTTTGTCACTATTGATTTCATGGTGTCTACTGCCCCTTGTGTCAATGGGTGGCATTGGTTCACATTACAATCCAAATTTTGAGCTTGCTCTTGACATGATATTAACAGGCTCTTGATTCTCTTCACAGGAAAACGGCCACGTGAAAGTAAATGGGGATGCCTCTCCTGCAGCTGCTGAGGCCGGGAAAGAGGAGGTGCAGGCCAACGGTAGTGCCACTGCAGAGGAGAGCCCCAAAGAGGAGGGGGAGAAGGCAGAGGCTGCACCTGCAGAGAAAGAGGCCGGAGATGGAGAGAAGGTAGAGGCGTCTCCTGCTGCGGAGGGAGAAGCAGCAGCAGCTAAAGCAGAGGATGGTGCTACACCTTCAACCAGCAACGAGACCCCCAAGAAGAAGAAGAAGCGTTTCTCTTTCAAAAAATCCTTCAAGCTCAGCGGCTTCTCTTTCAAGAAAACCAAAAAGGAGACAGGCGAGGGGGCAGAGAACGAGGAGGCGGCCGCGGCCACA
>OMKL01043545.1:0-17186 GCA_900302295.1 Parasudis fraserbrunneri
CCAGGGCGGGGATCGCAAAATCTAGGTTCAGAGATTTCGATCATGTCTGGAAAGACCAAAGCCTGTCGTTGTCTCTAAAGAAGCGATTTTTGAAGGCGGTCGTGTGGCCTGTTTTTATATACACATGTGAGACATGGACCATGAGGAAAGCGGAGCGGGAGTCAATCAACGCATTTGAGATGTGGTGCTACCGGAAGAGCCTAATGGTCTCATGGGTGGACCACATCACAAATGAAACCATACCCCGACGTATGGGAGAAGGTAGAAGTCTTCTGAGCTTTATAACAAAAAGCAAGCTCAGATACTTTGGACACATCTTTAGGCCAGGGAGACTGGAAAGATACTTGATGGATGGATATGTTGAGGGGAAAAGAATGAGAGGGAGGCCAAGGAGAACGTGGAAAGATGATGTCAAGGAATGGACTGGTATGAATGAGTGGAGTGTGAGAACACCGGCCCTGGAGAGAGGGTTGGAGATCTTTGGTTTTTAATCATGTAAGGCAACCCTCTCTTCCAGAGGACGCTACCTGATGATGATGGTGGTGCTAGAGGAAAGGTCATGGGGTCAATAGGCTTCTTCCTCTTGGGGTCACGAATGTGCACTGCAAATTTGAAAAGATTGAACGAAAGGTATTTGGGATACACTAATTCTAAAATTGCAGGTTTGGCCTGATGGTGGGTCTAGAGGAAAAGTCATGGGGTAACCAAAATCAATAGAGTTCATACTATAGTGGTCATGAATGTGCACCACAAATTGTAAAAGATTCAAATGAAAGCTATTCGAGTTATTGCATTCACAAGTAGGATATGAATGTTTCGCCTGATGGTGGCGCTAGAGCAAAGGTCATGGGGTCACCAAAATCAACAGGCTTCGTCCTCTAGGGGTCATGTATGGTCAGAGCAAATTTAAAAAGATTTGAACAAAAGGTATTAGAGATACACAAATTCTTAAGTTAAGCGTTTGGCCGGATAGTGGCGCTAGAGGAAAGGTCATCGGGTCAACAAAATCAATCAAAAGGTTCACCTTATTCAGGGATATAATTATCCTTTGCACGTTTGGATAGTATTGGAACATGTGCACCAATGTGTTTTTACACATTTTATTTGGCTTTGTGACAAGGAAATGGGCTGGAAATAACTTTAATTTTTTTCTCTTTTTTTTCTTCTTTTTTTACTTCATTGGCACAATTGGCCAATCAATGCAAGACAAGTAGGAGGGCCTTGTATGGACACAAGACCTGTGTGCAATGCAGGCAGACCAGCCAGGCAACTCCCTGGAAGTGCGGGGAGTGTGACCTCTGCTCATTGCAGACAGGAACTGCTTTGAGGCATGGCACAACTAAGATTTTGGACAGAAATTGCATAAGGGACTTGTCTTGAAAATGTTTAAATAGTTCATGATGTGTGTTGGCTACAATGTTTGTTTGTTTTCTCCCTGATTACCAAGGCCTAGAAGAACAGATTTCAAAAGCCAAAAGTCTTGTTCACGATTGTTCTATGGGTGATTTCAATAAAGTTCTGTGAGATTCAATTTCCGTTGTTTTTTTTAATTTTGTCTTTATGTTTCTATATAACTATTTATACATTCACTGCAGCATACATATTCTGATGAAAAAAAAGATACATATAACTTGATTGTGCATTATTTTCCTGAAAAGGTGCTTTAATTAATTTGTAATTGAAATGGTGTCTAAAAAAGGCAGAAAAGGAATGATATCATGTATTATATCACAATGGCAAAACTTTGCAGAAAACAAGTGACACTGTCAAAAAGGATGTGTTAAAATAACACAGGATGTGTTGTCCTTAAATAAACATATACAGATGATGTGTTTCTACTGTATTGAAAAGCAACGCACCTTGTTTTAATAGCAACACAATTTGTCATTTTTAACACATCTTTGACACATCTGTATGTGTTTTGTTAAGGACAACACATCCACCCACACTTCTCCATGAGACAAAAAGAATGATATTCATGTGTAAAATCAGCGAAACAGTCCTTTAATCATGATTTATGTCCCCTAAAGTGAAGTGTTACCGTCAATCTAATCCTGAAAACACTTCTTACACTGTAGAAGAGGATTCAAACAATATTCCTCACGTTGTCACAGTGTGATGTGCCATCATCTGCAGGCACAACAACCTTAAACTTTTGTACCACACTTGAGTTTGATTGCATTTAATTTGGGATTCTGCTCACAATGTTAATGGTAATTGTAATATATCATTCCTACAGCAGCAACACTTGAGCAATTTACCATCAGTAAGAAGCACGTCTTTCATTAACATATAGAACAGAAGTTTGGGGCAATAGTGCTGAATGTAATTAGAAAGCTTAATTGCATAAAATTATATATGTGCAGACTCAATGAACATAATCAATGTTTACGTGTTTATCCATTTATGTGGTGCATATTAGAATAGCAAATGAGTTTTGTGAACTCCCAGGCCTTTATGAAATCAGGGGTCACATAGAATCGAGGACCCCCTGACACCAATAACGTGTATGTGTGTTTATATGAGCATTAGGACTGTCACTAATTGCTCAAAGTTCAAACTGTCGTGAAACACTACATAATTAAATGGTAGTGAGGACAGTTATCTCTTCTATCCATTTCACAATCTTCTTTTCAGTGAGCCAGATCAATGCAATCACAATAAGAGTTGTGTGCCTTGTGTTCCACATCGTGTCACTTGTGTTTATAGGTGAAGTATAAAGTCGCAAAGTGCCTTGTTTGTTCCCCACATTGTTCCCCAAAATCTCTCTCTCTCTCTCTCTCTCTCTCTCTCTCTCTCTCAGAGCAGGCAGGTATTGCGGGGCTACAAACTATCCAAACCAAATCATATGAACATGAGAACTTGCCAGTGAAGTTAAAATGAAAATAATTGTTTTGTGATTGTTTGCAAATATGAAAGGGCATGAGGCTGCAGAGGGGGAGGGGAGAGCACAAAATATATCAGAGGATTCTGATTTTTCTAATATTAGTGTGAACAAATTCCGTTTTACTTTGGATTTGAAAAAGTGACACCTTAAGTGTGTGTATTTTTGTATATGTGCATCTGTGTCTGTGTCTACATATGGGCCTGTGTAATGTGTGCCTGCCTGTGTGTGTTCACTTAAAAAAAAAAATATGTGAAGGGCACAGCAAGAAATGGGCTGCACATGGAAGGAAAGAAAGGGTCATTAATTTCAATTCCTACTAATTGGCTCAATCAGAGGTTTCGGTTTTTTGGAATGGAGGTCTGATTGCTCCAATTTAGGCCACAGCTGAGATAAAACAGCTTTCCCCACAGCGATAATAGCATCACCTCTGCTCCATCTAAACCAATAATAAACTGCAGTTCTGCCCGCTTCCTCATTTTTTTTCCAAACAACTGAAGCAGCTCAGGTCTAATTAGAGTTGAGTTTAATGGGACAGCTGTGTGGAGACACACAGTAAACAACATGCCCAAGGTGAAATAGCAGAAAGCCCTGGACAGTACTGTAGACCCAGGGGATCCTAAACCCCACTGCATTTGTGTTCTTTTTGTTCTCCATCGATGTGTTCAGCATTACAAAAATCTGTTTTTTGAAAAACAATGGGAAATAAACTCACACTCAGTCCAAAGAAAAGACCAAAGGTTAAACATTTTAATCTCAAATGGTTAAATAAAGGGGGGGGGAATAAAAAGGTTTGTCAATGTCTCAGTCACAAGATCTTCTCTCAAGACAACAGGTCTTGTGAGCAAAACAATGACAAATAGACCAGTGCGAAGGTGATCTTGCCCCCATCCTGCATGTGCAGGAATTTACTCTCTTCTCTGTACTTCCTCAGGGGTATGAACTCTGCGCCACTAAAAGAGAACAACGTGTTGTATGTGTTATTTTCCATTTATCCTAAAATTTTCAATCAGATCATTGTCCGACATGTTTTGTCAAGGGGTATGGACTCCACTCCCCCACTTTTCTTTGTCATTTTTAAGAATCATCCACAGTACCAAAGAAAAATGTGTCAGAGCTCTTAGAAGGTATTAACCTAGCCTGACATGTCAGACCCATGGAACGTATGCAAGCTCGTTCCATAGGGTCTGAAAGCAGCCCATTGAGAAATAAACAAACAGCTTGCCGGCGAAAATGGCCGTCAACAAAGTCAATTTGACTTACCATGGTGATGTGTCGGTGTCTTGTTTTTAATGACGGTGGGAATTCCTGGCGCTGAGATAACATTAAAGTATAAGAAAAAGACGATTTCTCCATTTATTTGTGTGTAAGCAAGGCAACGGGCTGTCAGTGTGCTATCAGACAGGGGCATTTTATATGAAAGTTTAGAATAGCCTACATGCGCGAGCTATGTCTTGTTGCTGCTGTTAGTATGGAGGGGGGCACAAAATCGTCTTTTTCTTGTACTTTAATGTAGAGGTCTTCACGGGTCCACCCGAACCCTAGTTTCTGAGACCCGACCCGGGACCCATACGGGTTTGGTCCCATGTTTTATTATGGTCAATTGGGTCCAGGTCTGTCTATTACTGTGGGTCCTGGGTCTGTTTATCATTATGTGTAATACCTTAGTAGATCCGAGAAGAGAAACACATGAAACGAGAAAAAAATGTAAAAAAAAAATAAATAAAAAATAACGAGTGGATTTACTTAGCCATGCTGTTTCAATCAGCAAAAAGAATAACAGAAAATGTGGATTTATTTTTATTACCAACATTCTTGGCAAGGATTGGATGGATTATGTGCATCGCGTCATGGTCAGGCAGCACCGGGGGAGAGGGGTACTACATTAGGTAAGACACAAAGTTTTGGTTTGACAACATGTAATAGCAAGCAACTGTGAAATCGGTGCCTTTCGGGTTTCCGTCTCCCTGTGCCGACCGGGTTCGGGTGTGGCATTTCCCGGTTCTGCGTGGGTCTGGGTCTCAGCTTTTGAATAATAGAAGGGTCCAGTTCGCTTCTGGGTAGTACATTTCCGGGTCATTTTGGACCCGTGAAGACCTCTACTTTAATGTAATCACAGCACCATGAATTCCGCCTGGCATGAGAGACAAGACACCAACACATCACCATGGTAAGTCAAATTGACTTTATTGATGACCATGTTCACCGGCAAGCTATTTGTTTATTTCTCAATGGGTCACTTTCAGACCCAATGGAGAGCTAGCTTGTGTACGTTCCATGGGTCTGACATGTCAGGCTAGTATAAACCTAGAGCTTTGGCTCTTAAAGGACCCTACATACCCACCATATTTTATTATTTTAATGTACTGTTTTATTACTTAGATAAATTATTCTTTGAAAGAATAAAGTACCAGATGTCGCACAATGTTAACTTTGCTTAAGACGTATGAATACTAAGAGATAGGA
The DNA here is from genome assembly GCA_900302295.1 of Parasudis fraserbrunneri. Taxonomy (NCBI): domain Eukaryota; kingdom Metazoa; phylum Chordata; class Actinopteri; order Aulopiformes; family Chlorophthalmidae; genus Parasudis; species Parasudis fraserbrunneri. The sequence goes on from OMKL01043545.1 coordinate 5,351, forward strand.
TGATTTGAATTGTGTTACTTCCTTTGATTTTTTTATGTCCATTCTCTCTTTGTTGCTGCCTGATGTTCTATTGTTGTTGTTGTTGTTGTTGTTGTTGTTGTTGTTTTTTTTCATCAAATTACTTAATTTAAAAGATGAAAGATATGTTAGATGAAAAGGAGTGTCCACACTTTGTTGTAGAAGTTGGAAGAAACTAAATATGTTTATGTACTGTGTTCAAATTAAATTTGAAGGAATATATGAAAACATAAAATGCTTTCACAGTCAAGCAAGATCCATCTAGTCTCAAATCCAGAGGACAGATGCTTCGAGCCACAGAATAAGTAATAGTAATGGTAATAGCAATAGTAGATAAGATAAATACCCTCACTCACTTATGCAAACCACATATGCATGTGTGCACATACAAACACACACAGCCATACACACACTGTTGCAAGCAAACTGAGCCAAACAAGTAATTATTTCCTCCAAATTATTTAATTTTCTGCATCACTAAACATAATGTTTTTCCCTCCCCTGTCTTGATTTTTGAAGTCCTCTGCTGACCCTGCATCTCATGTCAGTTAATGAAATATACTGAAACAATGTATTCTGTTGCTCCTTAAACATTACCAAAAGTATTTTGATTAGTTTCTGTTGTCAGTGACATTATGGCTGTTGGAGGCAAACTATCATGCTCATGTAATGGCGAACCCTTCACCTTCATAAATGGAAAGCAGGGCATTAATATACACAACTAAGCTGTCTACTCACTGAGAATAAAAATCATGGCACGTCCACAAATGGAGTCTGAAATTTCAGGGGGAGAGCTTGAGTATTAAAAAAAACTTCCTGAAATACTCTCCTATGGGCTCACGTTCATTTGAAGACTACAACCAATCACCAAAGTCTCTCTAAAGAGAAATCGGTTCATTCTCATTTTGATGGGACTAACAAGCAGGGACTAACAAAACTAACGAGACCTGACCCTTATCTCTTTGAATGGGGAGTCATCCATATCTAGGAATCTGTCATAGCCTACATATCATTGTTTTTCTTTCATATTTGAAGTTGCTGGTAAATTACTGACAACATAGAATGGTTAATTCGGTCAAAAAGGACAATTTTGTGATAGCAAAATGCCATTCTTACACTTAGACCAACGTCTACGCCATCTTCTAGCCATCCAGTGGTTTCTGTCACAGAGTCCTTAGTTACCAAGGCAACCACTCAGTATGCAATTCCAAGTCTTTTGGCAGAGATCATGATTCCTTTAACACATCTTTTAAACTGCACATTTCATCTCAAAATGCAGTAAATTATAATGTTACTCAACGTAAAATCACATCACATTTAATTATTGTATCTGAATGTGTTTGTTTTGTAGTAGTTTCATTGTTGCCACCATCTTTAGTGTTACATATTTCTCTATTCAAAACTACCACAGTGCTCCGTTTCATCATATAGAGTGTTTCTGTTCTCGCATCCTACCACCACCTCATTCTCCTGCTTAGATTTTAGATGTGCTTTGATTTCATATGATAATAACAATGATTATATCCCAGAATGACAGTGTCAGGAATATTATGGATTTACCCCGACCGCTGCCACGGCGGATCGTTCATGTGATTCATGGCTTCCATTCGAATCTTTTCAAATTTGCGATGCACATTCATTACCCCTAGAAGAAGAAGGCTATTGATTTTGGTGACCCCATGACTTTTCCTCTAGCGCCACCACCAGGCCAAACCTTCAATTGTTGAATTGGTGTATCTCCTGATCCAATGTCCACCAAACTTAACAAATATGTTTGCTTTACCATAGCAAGGAGGCCTGTCAGGTTCTGAGTCATCTGGCTTAATGGTGGCGCTATTTTCATAGAACTTAAAACATGAACTACTCCTCAGCGGCTTGGATTAGGGGCATGATCACAGAAGGTGGACTGAGAATTCGGACCGTTCAGAGATATACCCGTTGTTGGCCACCGACAGCACATGTCTAGCACAATTTTTTGGCAGCACAATCTTGGTCTCTCCAAACAAGGGCTGACATCACCCTCTGGTCACCCTCACTAGAAAGGTGAAAGGTCAGTCACAACTGACAAAGTCGAGTAGCGTCAAGCTTGCCCAAATATTTAACACATGGTCATTTCCTAAAATTTGGTAACACAGCATCTGTTGCACTTCCCCACTCCCCACCCCATGCCTCTTTTTCCTCCCATATCTCACTAATCATGCACCTTTGTTGTCCAAAAAAAGTTGAGTGTGATTTTTAGGTCACTCATGTAAGGAGATTAGGCATAACCATGTCACAAAGTACACTGAGCTCTGTCACACAAGGGTTTAGCACAGCATAGATACTTAATAGTGATGGATAGTCATAAGTATGAATGGGATTTTGTATTACGAAAGCAGTCATCTCGGAATGAAATTGAATTGACAGAGGTGTCCCTTACCTTTTGGGGGGCCCTAAACAAAAACTGATTTGGGGGGCCCCCATCCCTTCTTTCAGTTAAATCCCAGTTGTTGAGCCAACCATTATTTTTAACACAGTACCAACAAATGAAGACAATTAGCTATTTCTTGATTATCCATTTATCTATTTCCCTTTTTCCATTGGTGGATGCCCCTAGAGGGAGGCAAGGAGCCCTGAGTCCAGTGCTTTATTTGCTTGTAGGACGGGTCAGCTCTGTGTATCTGTCACTTATTGCCCATCCACTACGCTATGGCATTAATGTCTTTTGCATGTAGCAGTGGCTTATCATGCAAGAGAAAACACAAAGTGCTCTAAGCTCCAAGTTCACCTGCAAAAATATTATAAGGATAAGACATGAGACAATGAGTCACAGAAAAGAGTATTCCTATTGGCTTTACATTAATTCATCCCATTACGCTGCACAGTATGTATAACTCTTTGTCCACCTAGCAGTGATATAATGAGACATGGATGGATGGAGGTCACATTTCAAGGATTAGAGGCCGACCCTCTGTGAGTGGATTGAAGCTGGAATTCCTTCTGTATATGCCTTGTAATCCTGATTTGTGTCTTTGAAAGCCAGCTAGTGTTGACCCAATACCATAACAGCTCTGTCCTTAAGTCCAATAAAGTCTTTCTGAAAGAAGTGACACAAACTGAATGAAAAATAGTGATCAGAAATCTCACAAACTATAGCAATTGTAAAGAGTGCCCAAAACCATGTCTGATCCATGCTGTCTTTTCTGATCTAGCCAAGGAGATGCTTTGAATTTTAAAGGCCAGAAAATGTTTTAGATTGGGTCTTAGGAGCCATGTGTTTCATTAGGGATTGCATAAATCACCATAAAACTAAAACAGTGGCAGTCACTCAGTCAAATGAACCATGGCACATTACTGGTAGACTGTCTCAGAATAGACTTACATCAGACTATTAAAAAAAAAGTTTTAAAAAGTTTTAGCTTCAGACTGTCCCACACACATTTGGAAGCACTGCTGGGCGAAAACCCTACATCAACATTTATCTCAGGTACTCTTACAGTTAAGTCAATAATGTAAATTTGACTGAAACAGCCATTTTAGAGAGATATTTTAGTGTGCATCCATACATAGCAAAAATCCAATAAATAATTTAAGAGGTCTGGCAGGTTTGGATTTGAAGGATAAAAGCAAGACTTTGAAAGACTTGGCTCAGTTTGACACACTGAAACAAATTACTGTACAAGAGCTGGCCTCCTTACAACAACAGCCTAATGGAATTTCATGAAAACCTATGAAGCAAGAAAACCTTATCGATCATTCCCAGATGCCACAGCACATAAAAGGTCAAAGGTGTCATGCAAGGAAGGCTGCTGTGTGTAATTTTATCAGAAGCAGCCAGAATTAATAAGTGAGTCAGTGTTCTACCAAAATAATAACTTAAAGCTGATGACTGTCTTGCAACTTTTGTGACCATTTAATATGATGATGGCCGAAGAAAGAATAGCAAAAGGGATGGATAGATCAATGTGGATAGCATAATGTAAGTGAGCTATGAAGAATAAAGTCAAATTCAAAAAATACTGTTGGCCACAATAGTCTGTAAAATTGATCCATCTACTGTGTATTGCCTCATAACATTGCCTGTGTATCATGAACTTTGCAACTGTCGCAAAAAGACCATTATGCATCAGATCAATGGCTGGAGAAGAGTTGTGTTTTGGGAATTGACTCAGAAGGACCTTGGACACTGTCCTTCTGTCTACACCAATGTGTGATGGGTTGTGATGAAGTTGTGACTCTTTTTCAAAGCCAGAGCAACATTGACCTGAAATTTAGGCCTGGTACTAGGCTACCCTGTTTTGGCTGAGTTTCATAAAAGAAAGAGATGACACAATGGCTTGGCTTGAATGTGCAGCACTCACTGTACTGTGCGTGCATACAGTACTGAGACATTTATTTATAGTTTTGCTGCGCTTTCTTCCCCAGAAGACATATGTCTCTTCAAGAACCTTTTGTGAAAACATCTTGGGGAAAGGCTCTGTTTGAATAAGCAATATAAAGTCAAAGCAGGAGGAGCAGTCTTTTTTTTTGGGCTGCGTCACTAAGGCAACCTCAGGAGCTGTTAGAGCTTCTCTCCCTCATTAATAACTTGTACAGTGGGGGCCTATTATGCAAGCCCTGAAACCTGAGAGCTGGTCACCTGCTCAGCTACCTGAGCCTGGGCCTCAGGGAAGGAGGGGAGCAGAAGGGGGGACACTGGCACTTAGCTGCCGATCTACAAGACCAGACTCATGGGGACAAGGCCGGAGGTAATGCTGGAGGCTCCAAGGATCCCTACTGGGTGTTTCAGCCCGCATTCCTAAGCCAGAGGCTTATGCAGAGAGCAAATCCGGAGAGAAATATCAACATCCATCGGAGTATGAATGTCAGAGCATTTACTTTGAGAGTCTAACCAAGGACAAAAGTGGGTCTTCTTTGGACAGGAGAGGATGTTTTCCACATGTTACCTCTCAGGAGATTGCCGTAATCTCACAGGGTCATTTGTGTAACTCGAATGATTCCTCTGATGAGCTGCAGTTCTCTGCTCCACGGTCTCCTTTCAGCAGCAGTGATCAGCTGTTGTTCCCACTGGGGATAGAAGGAGGAACACAGAGACCTCCTGGCCACCTCGTAGCAGCCCAGATCAGGTGCACCCCAGGCCCACAACAGGCCAGAATCTCCACCGTGGATGTACTTAGAAACAAGTGGCTACCCATACGAACGACAGTAGTAAAAGTTGTGGACACACTGCTTTATCAGGTAAGAAGCATGTAGCACCATGTACGTATACTATACTGTAGGTAGAATGCGGTAAAATGTGTATGAGTTGCATATGTGTGAAGGAGAGGCTCCTTCATGTGGCACTAACACAAGTTTTATTGTATATTTATGGAGCACAATTGTATGTCCATGTTGTCCTGTCTGTATTTCAGTACTGCTATTCATACATTTCCATAATTCAGTACTAATATCATATCTCAAAGCATATAGTACATTGTGGCTCCATGTCTTGTTTCTTTGATTGGTTGGGAGTTGATTGATGCAGGTGTTCTTCATTAGTTGATCAACAAGGCCTTTATTTAAAATTAGGTGTGTCCATAGTGAGGGAATGTCTTTTTGAACAATACCTGTCAACTGATGTGTTTGTGACTTCTTTTTATGGACAATAAATAGTATATTTTTGTAGAAGTGCTTCTCATTATGTTTTAAAGCCTTTCAGTGCACAAGGTATGGACAGCCTTGTCACAATATGTAATATCAAATGTAATCTACATTCTGGGATAGGGCTCTGTAAAATGATGAAGTTGAACTATAGATTTAAACTAGACTTGTCCTGTTGGTGGCCAACAGCAGGGGATATCCCCAAAACACCCTGCACCCTAAATGACACCTTTTGACAATTCCCTTAATCTGGTCCAACGGTGTGGCCTACCAACTGTCTTCACACAACTTTTAGAAATGGTGGTCTCTAGATGCCATGAGGTTTAGAAAGAATTAAGTGAATGACTTAGGAGGAATGGGGGGAAAAAGTGTTTTTGAGAAATCAAAATGGTGGCCATACTGTCTTTACATATTATTTTCATATTGATAACAGAAGGACATCACAAAGTAACTACACATTTTAAATTTCATCATGACCGGACAAGCCATTAAAGAGTAACTAAACATATTGTCATTTTGCTGTCCTACTGCAGTGTTTCCCAAATGGGGGTACTCTTTTTGGGGTGCCTCTTTTTTCTAAGACAGACTTTAGTTGACTACCTCCAAAGATGTACTATGACATCACAGATTGAGGTGGGGCAGCGAGGTGAACATATCAACCACTAGGGCAGCAAATGGACAATGTGTTTATTTACTGTTTAAGGACTAGTTCCATTTTATTTGAGGAAATAGTGCCCACCATGTCGTGAAATGAATGTAAACGTCACAGGCCTGCTTGCTGTTGTAGGACAAACACTTTAGTCAAGTTTAGTGCAAGTCAGACATAAGTAACACATCACTTCCTGTTTACCTTGACTCTTGAAATTACGGTGTCAAAATCAGTAGGATATCACAAAGCAACAACACATTTCACATGTCATCATGATCTGAAAAGCCATCAAGGAGTAGTTCATGTTTTTAGTTTTGTGAGAATAGCATCACCATGAGGCCAAATAACACAGAACTTCACAAGCCTCCTATTGTTGGACAAAGATATCAGGTTTGGTGAAAATCACACATAACACATCTCTTCCTGTTTAACATGCATTGTTCCAACATTCTGTTGGATCTGGTGGTCTTAGAGCCTATCAACACAAAATCAAATATTTGAAGACCTTGGTCCCCTGATGCCACACAGCATGTTTTGTGAGAATCAGATGAACAGCCCTGAAGTAGCAGTAGTAGGGAAAAGCGAGTTCTTCCTGTAGGGGTCATGAATGTGCACAGCCAATTTGAAAACATTTGAATAAAAACTGTTTGAGTTATCGCATTCACACCCAGGATCTGCAGCGGATGTGGTCGAGGTGAATCCATAACACTGTTTTTTTGGGATATAATTATAGAACTGTTACAATACAAGTGTGCTACATTGAAAATGATACACATATTGTATTTATTAATTATAAAGGCATTATGTTAAGCATAGCTCATGTCTTAACTTAACCCTGTCAGTATTTGTAAAGGTTTGTAAAGGTTTGCTTCAACTTCCCTGCCTACAGAGTTATGTACTGTAGGCCACATAATCTCCACAATTTTTCTGAATCTGTCCTTGCCCCCCTAATGTGGGATTATAAACTGAACCTCTGTAAAGAAACCCTCTGGCCTTTGGAATGTTTCCCACTGTGATTCCCTGTTAGAGTTCTTAGGGATTATGTCCCATGTGACCACATTCCACTGACCCACAGTCAGGACAATTATTGGATGCTTGACTCAGTCGCCTTAATTACTATAATACACAAGCAGGTATTTAGGGACTGACATAAATGCAGCAGCAGTTAGTGAAATCTTGTATTGAAACATTTGCTTACATAATATCTGTGTGCGTGCATGCACGTGCGCGCGCACGCGTGTGTGTGTGTGTGTGTGTTTCAGAAACAAATTGAACTGTGCATCATCTCAATCAAAAGCAGATTTTATAAGGCCAAGAGCAGAGAAAAACATGATGGTACGTACAGTATATGCCTCAAATGCAGTGTTGGGAAACCACTCTAAAACTGTAGTTTACCAAACTACTAGCTCTTGAGTTAAACTATACTATAGTACTATAGCTAAGAAGTTAAACAAAATCTTAACTACTATTAAAAAAAGAAAAAAAAGAAAAGTAGTTTGTCAAACTAAAAATACTTTGAATAAGTAGTTAAACTACAACCAAACTACATTGCAGAAAATTATCACAATCTGAGTGTGGAATCTCATACTTACATGGAGCAACAACTGAACTGACACTGAGTAAAGTGTGGGTGTGCTTGATTTAGGGACTAGGGCAGGCAAAACCTCACTTAGGCACACCCAAGGGTGTAAGGAGGGGACAGGAGCAGTTGTTGAAGCGGAATCCGGAAAAATGCTAAATTTCTAGGGAAATATGTAGGTTGTAATTAACTACCTAAACTACATGACCCAAAGTAGTTAACTATAACTTTAATGTAGTTAAACTACCACCCAAAAACGCCCAGATGTGTGCTTTTGCATTCAGGTGACCGTTGCGCAAAATTGGCCAGCTGTAGGTAACACCGTGCAGTGTATTCCTTAGTTTGTTAACTACATACAGTAGCCTCTTCTTGTGAAGGAACTTGTTAAGCTGTTGGCCTGTAGGCCTACTGTAGGAGAAATGTTAAGTAGTAAGGTCCTTTCTGCAGTAGTGTTTAATAGATAAATACAAAGGTGTAGGAATAATAGGCTACTGGTCTCTCCTCAAAAGATGATGGCCACATACTGTAGTCATGGGAACCCATTTGCAATGGAAGAAGCAGAGCATAAATCCTGTTCTTATAGTCCGCTAGTATTTTTGCGAGTTCAGTTCTACCCTAAAGCCATGAAAGATTAGGGCTGTGTCTGCTTGCCCACTCTATTTTGTAACAATAGAGCTGTATACACACTCTCTCCCCATTGATTTTGATGTCTGTTATCCAAGTCCACAACCCTCCTCTCAGTCTGTCACTTCTGGATTATCATTATTACAAGCGTTGGTGATATGAACATGCTACTTATTTAATCCAGATAAGAGACAAATACTGACAGTGTACTGCACTTGTTAATCAGATGTCTATTACTTCCACATATAAGTGCTGCTTGTGCTGTTCTTGACATTGCACTGTTCTCTCATCTATGTTTCTGCAATCTCTGATTGCACATCAACAAGGCCGTTTTCTTATTGTATCATTCATAGGCATTGATATCATCCACAAATCATAACATACATGGGCTTATCATTATTGTCCTAATTATTTTTGCTGTTCTTATTTAATCTGAACAATAATGAGTTGCACATTTGTCTTGCCAGCTCTTGTACTGATTCATATAAATGTCATAGCTACCTGTCAGATGTAATCATTTGTCAGTGTACCATATAGGGGAAATATATCTAATGACAATATAATCATGACATTTGAGACAATCTGCATTGTTTTAATTGTGTTCAGCTCCATACAACTGCCTACCACCATGTTTTTCAAACACAGTAATCTCCTTTATATGGACATTGTGTCCGAAGATTTGTCTCCATATAGCCTGCTCTAATTACATACGGGCGAAGATATGCACTCCACTGAGTGCCCTCTAGTTCATTATGTTTTCATCCGTGTGTGTGTGTGTGTGTGTGTGTGTTTTAACCATATCTTGAAAAGTAATGGCCAGATTCCCATTTGCTGTGCACATTCATGACCCCAAGAGTAACGATTTTGGTGACCCCATGACCTTTCCTTTGGGGCCACCATCAGGCCAAAATGTTCAGCCTTTCCACAACATATCTCCACAAGAAATGTCCGGATTGCCATGAAATTTGCTATGAACATTCATGACCCCTAGAGGAAGACACCTATTAATCCTGGTAACCCCATGACCTTTCCTCTTGCGCCACCATCAGGCCAAACTGAGAACAAGATATCTCGAAAAGTAATGACTGGATTACCATAAAATTGCTGTGCACATTCATGACTCCATGAGGAAGAAATCTCCTCTAGTGCCCCCATCAGGCCAAACCTTCCATTTTTGAATGAGCACATCTCCTGCCCCGTTATTCATACAGTCACAAAATTCACTGTGAATAGGGAAACATTTGTTGATTTTGGTGACCCCATGACCTTTCCTCTAGCACCACCATATGGCTTTATAGCCTGGGTCTGTTGAGACTGACATTATCGGCAACTTTTTTCTCTGTCATCTACCTAGTAAAATGTTGCATGTGAAAGTAATGGTAAAGTGAGGAGATTGTTATGGCCAAGCCACACAGCCAGCCTCATCTGTGTGTGATGGCTGCTTCACTGAACTGCAGCGACTCGCACATGTGATGCTGTCCACACAGACAGCTCTCAGTATGACCATCAACAGCTACGTTTTTCAGCTAAGCTAGTCTATTTTGCAGAGTGCCACGTGTCTCACGTGAGAAAATAGGCTCAACGCAGAATCTTTAAGCGACACACCGCTACAGCACAGCAGCAGCACCGCAGGGCTGCTCTACTCACATGGCCTGTGTGTCTGCTCTAACCTTGGTGATGTTGCTCGGGCATTAGGCCTTGGCAGAGGTCTGCACTCTACTGAGTGCATTCTTCTCGTTTTTAATACATTGTTATAATCAGGGTGTGGACAAAGAAAGCACACCAGCACACACCAGTTGGGCATATGGTTGGATAATATTTCCCCTAAATGTTTTGGCCAAGGAAGACAGCGAGTGTAGCTCATCCAACGTGTCTGCTCTCATGGCTGGCTGCTGCGCTGATGTGTTTATCTCTTATATACCCAGGGCTCCGCACCGTCTGTCTCTTCCCTAACCAGCTGTGGGCTCCCATGGCCTGGCTCTCTGTTCCTGTCACTGTCCAGCGCTCACAGGCCGACTCAATCACTGGCTTTCACACACACACTGCAGTAAACTCACGGTCGCCCCAACCCAGCCCAGTCCACACAGACCCCCTCCCTCTCTCTCTCTCTCTCTCTCTCTCTCTCTCTCTCTCTCTCTCTCTCGCTCTCTCTCTCTGGGGGGCTGAGTGACTAAATGTAAATGCTATTTTGTTTACTCCACACACTATACAAGCTATGTGTCCTTGAGGGTGCACACACACACACACACACACTCATACACATACACATACACATACACATACACACACACACATACACAAAGGCAGGCAGACACACAAATGCACCCATGCATTTTCACACACACACACACACACACACACACACACACACACGCTGCCCCATCCACCCCTCCTTTGTAGATCAGAACATCCTATAGATATTATTGCTTTCTCCAATTCCACTTGCTGGCTTGGCAAAAATAAATCAAAGGCAAAACGGGGTGAAAACTATGAATACATCATTTTCTATTCCAGCGTTGTCGTTGTTGTTCGGACCAGTTTTCCAGCTCCCATGTGATTCTACCTCAAAGTAGAGCACATGGGGTAAACATAATTACTTTCCATGTACTGTACCGGTATGCATTCACACAAACATCAAACAGACCAACAGCGACATGACTTCAATTTGCTTAGGTCTCACTATGACTTTGTATAACATGATGCAGGGTGCAAGCCATTACATGCTCACTGAGATTATGCAAAATTAAACCAAACCGCCAATTCATTTTGTTTTCTTTTTCTCTTTTCTTTTCCTGATATATATATATATAGAGAGAGAGATTTTTTTTTTTATTACCATGTTAACTGTAACAACCACCTCATGACTTGTATCACTATATTGAATTGGGTGGAAAATGTAGCCTCACTAATATATATATATAACACCGTGATAAAAGGATAAACAATGCAGTGGAAGTATTTGCTAATGTTACTGAGTCGTAAATAAAGTCAGCATTTCCCTGTATGCCCCTCAGAATGAGTAAATGTTTAAGCTATAATTTCTTGAGGAATTATTAATGTACAAGGCGAGCAGACTGAAAACTGTGTTAGGTAAACATGTAGTCAATGTCAGCTGAGCTGAGGAATAAGAGAGAGAGGGAGAGAGAGAGAGAGAGAGAAAGACAGAGAGAGGGAAGGAAAGAGAAAGACAGACAGACAGACAGAGAGAGAAAGAATGAGACAGAGCGAGAGAAAGAGGGAAAGAGACAGAGTTGTTCTCTTGACTGAATAACATATGGTGTTGGAAGGAAGGATTGAGCATGTCTCCAAGCATAGATTGGATGAGAGTGTTAGCATAGAGGCTATTT
>OMKL01043546.1:0-11477 GCA_900302295.1 Parasudis fraserbrunneri
ATATATTGTGCCACACTCTCATTCATACAAAAATGGGGCGATAATTGTGAAAATGAATGTATGTTTTTTACACACATCATAAAGTTGGACATATAAGAAGCATGTATGTATTATATTTAGACATACAGCTATCATATGGTGCTCATTTCTAACATGTCAATGTATATGACAGGGGCCATAATCATGTGAGAATTAACATGTTTTCTACATGTATAAAATTAGACATACTAATCAACATATATGATTTTTACAGAACTTTGCAAAAACTAACATATATCATTTTTACATACCTTTTGTATATGGGTAGTGGCAAACTTTGAATATTCAAGTAGTGATTGTGTTTTCTTATGGGTTCTGTTTTACAGCAGTGATGTCATTAGTGCCACCATGGAGACTGATAATCAGTGCTCGTGCTTGAGTATGAATGGGGGCCAGGGTACTGTAGTGCCTGCGTTGAGTCTTTCCCACTGGCAAACATGGCACTGTAATCTGCCAGAAAAACAACAACCTCTTAATCACAGCCTCGAGGCCGTGCCAGGACTACTGACGAAATAAAGGCAATATTAGGCCTGAAATTGTGAGAAAAAAAAATGTCAGGGCTGCCAGCATATAATGAGATCATTCTGACTGACTAAAAACTAAAATGGAGCTATTACTTTTCGTGAGTGATTTTATAACCGTGAACAGCATTTTTTTTCTCCTTCAGATTTCAGTGGATTTAATGCATATTGATAAAACTGTGACGGCTCTGAAAGCTCCCGTGCCAAACTAAACCAATTTACTCTGGATAATTCAGAGTATGATTTTCACTGTTCTTTTTTGTATTTTTTTTTTTTTTGTATTTTTGTATTTTTGTGAACAGCACAAAAAACATTAGCCTACCTGTGACAGGGTGAGCCGACTGCCAGCCCGTTTGTGGTATTTGTTGGGACTCTCAAACTGCAGGTCCTCCCATCGGATCCTCCACAGCATTCCAGCCAGCTCCTTCTCCAGTTTCAGTTTCCTTCAAAAGGAAATCCAGGTGAGTGATTCTATAATTGCGGGACATTCATGTCTGTGGTAGGCTATAGCCGCATGTATTTTTGTTAAGACTTTTTTTTTTAATGCTTTTTGTTTTTATACATGATCATGTTTTAGCAAATACCATAATAATGTATTATAGAAACTATGATTTAGCCTACTAATTAAAAAAGACTGGATATCACTGAAAACCCTATTAATTCCTTGTCCGATTTTAATCACAGCAACCTTCGAATTAACCAAAATGCAATAAAATCATCTTAATAATCAAATCTTTTCATGATTTTCCTTTTTATGAACATGAGATAATCATGACAGATAAGCATTAATTGCCAATACACCAAGCTTTAGGTGTGAAAAAACAAATGTCATTTGCAAGAGAAATCATTGTCAACTAAGTTACCCACTTAGAGTTACTTGTTTTTCCTTAGTATTTGTTAAAAAAGTAGTGTCAGACTCAAGAATGGATTAATTGCAGGTCAACAATTTTACCCCAATATCATCATTAAATTATATTTAATAACATTTTAATGGATTATTTGTGTCTTTTATAGAATCACTCGGGTGGTGAAATCAACAGGGACAACAATACAAGTAAAAATGCCTCAAGGGTGTGTTCACTCTTGTTAGGTTTAAAAAAAATAAAAATAAAAAGATTTAAAAAAAACTTGGATTGTTCAGCATGAGGGGGATGTACCCATTTACTGTTGAACAATTAATTCCAAATGAATAGCAACTTAATCTGATCTGCCACAGACAGAAACTAATTGTTCCTTTCTTGTGCTATTATGAATGTGATATTCATCTTTACAGAGGTATTTCCTAGGTTGTACTCTTAAAGGTATCCAGTGGAGTTTTTGACCACTAGTTGATGGAATTGGCGCTATAGTGAACAGTAAGAGAAAAGGGGTCAACGAAAATCGTGTATCACGTGTTCTTAGAACACACAAGCACATCACGAGCATGGGAGTGGTGAAGAACACAAAAACAGTGCACTGGAGGCGTGTAAACATGCCCTTGTGCTTCAAATTGATTGGTCTATACGATCTACCTTGAAATCTCACAAGCTAACTGCCTGTCAATCAAAGGAGGTCAGACACATAACAACTTTGCCAAAACCGAAAGCAAAACTTAACACAGATGGGATATAAACATTGCGAGAGCAAAAAAGAATACTTTTTCTTTTTCTTTTTTACTTTGCAGAGGTTATATGAGGTAGGAAATTTATTCAGCTTGTAGACTATAGAACAACAAATACACTGTCTATTTTGGTGGAAATGTAAATATAAAACAAAAGCATTACAAGAAATCTGTTCGATATGTTTAAATCTGATCATAGAATGCTTTGAGTACAGCTGTGTTTTTTTCAGTCACCACAAACAAATGCTAAAAACAAATCCATATGCAGTATATCCAACTTAGTAGATGTCGCTGACATCTTTGACTTATTTCATATCATGTGTTATTTTTAAACAGCAGTCTAACTGGCAGACACTGACCACTGAGCACCAAGGGGGGTGGGGGGTGGGGGGTGTCCCAGTGAATCAACACATCTGGTGCAGCTCTCAGAGGAGAGGCCGTTTCTCAACGTTCATCCATTTACAACCAAGAGGTTTCTAAAAGTCAAACCATCTTCCTCAAGCACGGTCAAAAAGTTTGAAAGAGTCCATTTCTGAGGGGAAATTCATTATTAGTTTGAGACATTTTGAAAAGAAAAAAAAGAGAGAGAGCGCAGGGCCCACACATTCCAAGACAATCTTAAAGGTGTAAAACACTTCCAGATGGTGGCAGGAGGTTATTGCAGCGTTTGCATATCACTGTGTTTTTACCCTTTTGCCCAAGCGCCCTTGTTGGCCCCCGAAGAGCTTCCATTTTATCTTTCTCCAGGGCATATTTTGCAGTCTGACGGTCCAAAAACATTTGCTGGATTCTGCCTCTTGTTTGTGTCTGAACAGCGCATCTATTTTATGCCACTCCTGGACGCCAAACGAATCCTCTCTAGACTACGCACATGTGCAAGAATGGAAATGTCCCATCATGGCTGGGGAGCGGTGCGCAACCTTTCAGGGCAGGAAACACCATTAAACCACCAATACCCTTCACCCCATCCCCCCCCAAAAGGTACTTTTCTATTTAAAGACCCTCGTTTGAAGGGCTCTGGCAGCCAGAGGAGCAAAGTGTGGGGCTCCACACTGGGGCTATTGTTTCATATGTGAATACCTCTGCTGGACCAGCCCCTCCATTAAAACAACAGAGCCACTGCTCTGCTCAACATCCCCTCACACTGCAGACCAGACTCCAAAACCAACCCAGTCACTCTATTAAAAAAAGAGGCTGACCGTCAAAGAGGTTAAATCGATTGAGTGCAGTGGGGAACATATGAAAGAGGGAAACATTTGAATTGTGATGTCATAGATAATTTCCCTCACATAAAATACAATGAGGGAATAAAATACAAAGAAACAGACATTTCAATATACAGTCGACAGCAACATTTTATTGAATTGCTCCAGTATCACCAGAAATCTTAAATTGCATTAAGTTTTGCAAATGTAACACTTCCACTTATGACCAGTCTCAGTTGTAACCAATTACCAAACTATCCCCACAAAACAATCTTGCAAAAATTACTCTGATAACAATAACAAAAATTACTCCTATAACAATAACAAAAATTACTCCGATAACAATAACAAAAAATACTCTGATAACAAAATTTGACGTAAAAGGCCTTCCACTTTAAGCAAATTTTGATGAATTTGCTGTTCAAGTAATGTTAGGTGGATCAATTGGCAATTATTGATTATGAAAAAGCTCCTAAATGTGGATGCTCATTAAGGGCCTGTGTCCACTGGGTACCTATTTCTTTTACTGCGTCTTTTTTCCAGTTATTCTCAATGAAGAAAGAGCCTATGTGGCCACATGCGGTTGTCTAGAAAAAAAAGTGCTGCACCCACTGTCTTCTTTTCAGAGCGCTCAACTTTAAGTTGAAAAAGTCAGCACTTTTCAGAAAGGCGCTGCTCTCTTCAGTCAACATGGTTGTCAGACTGAGCAGTGACAGCGAGAGCATCACCTCGATCAAACTCACCCAGGGGCAGTACAAGGACAAGCATCCTCTGGTTGGTCAAATCCATGGTGAAAACAACATCAAATGGCTTAAATTAAAAATAAGTTGTGATGCTAGGTTATCTTCCCACCACATCATCAGTCATTAGAATGAAAGTGATATGAAGATTTCATATTTCATTCATATTTCAACATTGTTGTCATACAGTATACAGTAGGCCAACAAAACCCATGCATAGTTTTTGTGTTTCATCCCAGTTCTTCCCAGTGTCCTGCCAGCACTTTTCTGCCAGAAAAAGACACTCAGTGGACACAAGCGATAACTTTTTAATTGGACATTATAGTTCCATTTCTATAGTTCTCGTGTTAGATGTGAAGGTCTCTTAACAATTTGGTGACCTTAAAGATTTCTACCATTGCAGCTCTGCTGTCCGCTGTCTCCATTTACTGGCTGGTGAGAAAAATAGAAAGTAACCATTAATTAGTCATTGGTATCTTGCAAGAATAATATCTGATATTTGAAACTCTGAACTATGTAAATAATGATTCTAAACATGTAGCTATGAGACAAGCATTAAGGTAGATTCCTAGCCCATGTAGGCTCAACCATGTACAATTATGTGAAATAAGCAAATAATTTAGTGGTTGAGTCTACATGGTCTAAAAAATACTTCCAAGATATTGCGTCAGTCTGAGAGAAGAATCAAGCATCGGAAATACATGAACGTTGTTGTATTCTGTTGTGGATGGTTAAAGCTTTCATTTGCATGTTGTGGTGTGGCTTAAAATATGTTTGTTGAAGGTCCCCATGTGTAGCCTGTCTGAAGCTGCCCAACTAGCTTGCAACACAGCCAAAACTCTGACCATGGGACTCGGTAAGTCAGTTAATAGCCATGCAGGGATTACTCTACTGGCAAGTATTTCATCCCGCTTTATGTAAAAATCTGAACTATCCTTTTAAACTGTCAGGACCCTTGGGCCAGAGGCGATGTCCAGTGCATTCCCACTCTGGGTGTCAGGCTCATTTTTCATCAGACTTAAAACCTTGAGGAACATGTTTTACAATACAATACCTCGGTCCTTGCTGCACTTTATATGGCTGGAAAACAGAACAGAATATAAGTAGTGTTAGAATTAAGAGCACACACTACCTATTTAGCTAATTGTTTTCTATTTTAAATTGAACATGCAGATTGTAAAAGTATCAGTTTAATGCAGGTTTAATGAATTTACCTCAAATTTGCAGTTGCTCTTCCATCTTTCTTCAATTTCAGATCAAAATCCATTACTCCTCAGATCAAAATCCATTCTCATTGGCTGGTAATTAACACCTTTTGTCTCAACATTCAGTTTTGTAAAATTAATCAGATTTCCAGTGTGATTTGTTAGTAACCAATATATACTTTTTTTTCTCTTAGAAACCAACACCTTAAAATGCAGATGCTGTTTGCTTAAAAATGTTATTGTATCAAAACATTGTAATAGGTCTAGATTTAGACTATTTATAAGAGATATTTCCATGCAGTTTGTTTTCTATTTGCAGCAGGTCTATGTGAAAACAGATGCCTATCTATGAGTCTAATATGTTCTATATGTCCTCAAGAATGCTGATTGAGAGAAAATTGAAAAAAAAATCATATTACATCATGCAGATTTATCCATGACATTAACCAACAATTTGCAATTCTTCCAATAGGTAGAAAGCCAATTAACAACTTTGTCATGCACAGATTTATAATTTGCATAACAAATTAGACCTAATCTAATGCTCAAATAATTAACATGAATATGAAACCTATGCCACATGTGGAACCATGATAATAATATATATTAACACTAAGAACAGACTGTGGCACCAAAAAGTTGAAAGTTATACTAAAAAGAATTGCAACAACTAATTATTTTTTCTAAAAAATATACACAAGTTCACCAGGCGACACCAATTAAACAACCACACTAAGTGAAGCCTTGAACAACAATATAACTCTGTTTTGAAATATTTTGGACAGCCCATATATTTGCAGTTGTAAAGTCAATCCAAATCACAGAGTGAATGTGATATATCACAAGAAAGTACTCAACCTCTACTGTCTTTAACTATGAATGAACACAACACTCCAACATACCATTTTCACATAATAAAGTTTGAAAACATTGCTCCTCTGAAAACTTAAAACAACTTATTTCAGAAAGCAAAGTGCAACTCTATGGCATAACACACAAACACTGATCTCAAGATGGAATTTTTGAGAACTGAACACTAATGATGATGAAACAATGGCAAGAGGTCATTGAAATCTATGGAGTTCTAGAATTCCAAAACAGAATTCCGGGAAAATATTACAAAAAAAATGACACTTGAAAGGCTTAAAGATCTTACTCTTAAGTGAGAGTTAAGAAAAATAACAAAAGAACATGCTAATGATCATTACGTAAACATATCATGACAACATTCAACTGCTTGGGCCAGTATCTGAGTTGACTTGGCAACTTATACCCTTCTCCACTGCCTTAAAACCATCACCTGCTGAGACGTTACTCTGGCAACAATCATGTAAATTCCACACTGGCACCTATAGTCGCACGCTCCATGAATCCTCTTTGAAAAAACATCTCGTCTCTCCATCTTTCATGGAGACATAAGATGTTCAACTCAGGAGTCATAAGCATAAGCCTTTGTTTGTGAACCATACAACTCACCTGTAAATGAGGAAACTGGAGATTCCGAAAATAATGAGTGCCAAGCCGGATCCCACGGCAACGATTCCCAGCACTGGCAGGTGACCTGGAAACAGGAAAACATCAAACTGGTGTGTTCAGTGTTGCACATTCAGTTGGCTCTCACATGTCCAACAGATGTCCACAGTAACAGCTTTGAAAAAAAAAAAAAGTGTTACTATATAAACCCCCACATACTTTCTTGATATAAATACATAGTGTATATTAGTTATATGGCAGCAATGTTATGGTAAACCGTAGGGGTGTAACGATGTTAAATACAGAATCGAACGTTTGAAAAAATGTACCTTCAATGCAGTGTTCTCTTCCCTAGGTCTCTCATTTTTTTTTTTTTATCTCAGTCTAACTGGTGGTATGGTATGGCTGCTGCTATTTAGAATAATATTTAAGGCTCATTTTCATTGTTTATGACTGAAATATAAATGTTATTTTTCTAAGCTAAACCAAGCTGTGTAGTATACATAATTTATAATTAGAGCTCTGCAGTATGAATACATTTTAATGTGTAAAGAATTGAAAATCAAATTGAATCTTAAAATGTGTATATCGTTACACCCCTTGTAAACCATCATGTATACTGTATTGGTAATATTTCACTTTGATGTATTATATCACCTATGGTAAATGATAAACATTAAAGCAAGCTCAGACTTGTGGCATCAAAAAGAGATTACAACACATATGCAGTGTACACACACACACACACACACACACACACACACACACACACACACACACACACAATTCAACTCATAAAATTTGTAATTGAAATGCTAACCCTAAAAATAAAATACATTGAGAGCTTTCATTTAAATTCCTTTGTCAATAGATCCAAGATGGGAGTCATTTTATGTTTGATTGATTTTTGAATTGTCACAAACAATCCATTTCCTGCCACTAAACTACAAAAAAATAAATTGACATTAACCTTACTAGAAGCACTGACAAGGCATTGTTACCATTCAGCCAAATTACAGGGTCTGAATCCTTTGGTTTAGTTCCTTCTTAACGAGGCCCGCCATATATCATGCCTGTCTCAGGCACCCTGACTCAGGCACAGGCGACATCCAGGCTCACAACTCAGATAATTATTTGCGGATGGCCTCAAGTTGTGGGAGAAGTGCAGATTTATGTTCCTTCCCCTCATTATCTCTCAACATAATTGCAGTGGCTTTTCTGAATTAGACTATGGTCAGCAACTGCACAAGTTGATCATCAGTGACATTTTCGCTCTGAAAGTTATGCTATGTTATTTCTATATAGATATTTTTCATATCACTTTTTTTCATACTACTTATTGCTTATGCAAATGTTATATTGCGTTGGATCTTACACTGTCTCAGTGAAATGCTTGGGAGAGCAATTATATGTCATTACTACATCAAAATGAAAACATAATCTGTCATGTTGAAATGATTGTGACACCAGCTGAGGCAGAATTCTGGGTTGCTATCTCTCGCACAATTTTGTGTCCCCAGTTGAAGGGAATGCTTTCTAGGAAGGATGCAAAATGCCCACCATGAAATTTCTACAGAGGGCCACTGTGCCATAAAGTGAAAGCAAAGGTTATATAATAACTAGGGATACACAATAACACTTTTTCACTGCCAATACAGATTCTGAGTCTTAAACTTTAAAAGTACAATCTGTAATGCCATCAGACATCAACCTCTAGACAAAATAGCCCCTCTTGGTACTGCACTTTGTTTATATTTTGAGTTTTGGTCTGATGTGTCGGTTGGAGTGGGGATAGGGGAGAGGTTGCTCCTATATAGCTATAAAATATATATTTACAATATAATATGGTATATATAGTTATTATATGATATATATAGCTATTTAGTAACTCATTATACTGTGAATTTCTCCACACTTCTCTTGGCAGAGCCTGAGGTGTGGCTAGCAAAAGCAACTCATCCCCTATGTCCACTCATCTCCAACCTACACATCAGACCAAAGCAAAAAAAATGCAAACAAAGTGATATACCAAGCGGGGCTCTTTTGCCTAGAGGTTGCTGTTTGACAGCATTATAGATTTAAGTATGAGTCAATACTGAGTACAGTTGCAATCCACTACTGAACAGTACAGACTTTGACCATTAGTTTGGGGGTCATTGGACGTAAATGATCAAGATATCATACATTTTTCACCATTAGATAAATCTAACATTTTTCTACGTGTCAGAATGGGTGGGTGGGGGCTGCTTTGCTATAATTTCTGACATTATTTCATGCAGCTCTCTCGTATTTTTGTACTGAGTAAATTCTCAGATACTGTTATCCTGTTTTGGCCTGATATTATCCCGATATCCAACACCAGTTATATATATTCCTAATAATAACTATAATCGCTCTGTTATAGGGGTAGAATTCCTACCTTCGTTACAGCAGGGGTCATCAAAGGAGAAGACACAAGGTGGGTTATCTAGAGGCGGGCTCCCACTGGGCCAATGAATCTTCTCTGTCTGGGACCATATGATCTCTTTGTTTGTCCCATTGTAGTAAGCAACAAGCTGTAGACACACAGTAAATAATAGAGGCTAATCAAAGTCTGATATGGATTGACTTAATAAATTCAAAATAATAAAAAAAAGGTGGGGTTAACATACTTCATGTCACGTTAAAAACAAATCTCATACTCAAGATTCTTGTCTTGCACAGTACACATTTTGCAGCGAGAGCTTCTGGGTGTCTCAGGTTACATCAAAACAAGCTCAGTTTGCACAGCTGCTTATTCTTTTACACAAAGTTTTGTTTTTCTTTTCCTTTATTCCATTTAGGTAATGAATGAATGGCTGAATGAAGAGTAAAGAATGAGCGAGGAGTAAAGACACTGCACAGTGTTGTGCTGATAGTGACTGGCGTTAATTAAAAATAATGGATTTTGCAGTTAGCTGCCCTTTTAGTGTGGTGCAAACCGATCGGTGACTCAAGAAGGTTTTGCTTGATTAGCATCGGCTTGATGAGCACACCTTACTAAATGTCTAATGTCATATCCATTAAGATCTACTAAGTGAACAAAGGTACTGTGAGGTTCAACCTAGTGTCTTTCACAGATTACCTCTTTGAAGGGGTGGTGTGAGAATGTGTGTCATTGTGTTTCAGCTTCATCGGTAGGAGCTTTACTGTTTTGATGGTATGACATTCGTTAGCCTTGTTGTCAGTAGCTTCCCTTGTCGCAGAGGGGCACAGTGAAACATGACTCCCGCATCTCTGACAAGCCACTGAAGAATGTCAATTTAACCCTGCTCTGTCATGGTGGACGGACCACACAGACTTTCAGAATGTAACTGTCTGGCTGTGGAGCGAGAAGTGCAGAATGGACCTAGTATATGTTAAATGACTGCAGTATTTGCTTGGGTTCAAGGCCTCTGTTCACATAAGTTCTACACACTGGCTGTAGGAAATCATTCCCTGAATGAGGACAATTGACTGTGTATTTATTTATCCACTCTAGAGACAAAATGCTTGTCTAGTATCACTCATTCCCATAAATCAGATCTGTTTTACCAATAAAACAGACAAAAGTGAATCACAGAACTAACAGTACGATACTTTGTGAGTTAAGACTCGGATATTTGGATTACAAGCAGAAATCGACTAAAGATGTTTCAACCAGGTCACTGGATACTGTGGCTGATCTGAGACAAATATTGACCAATTAGGAGCCAGGAGAAATGAGACCAGGAAGTCACGATGACAGCCTCTGCGGACTGCTATGAAATTCTAACTGAAGTCAAATGTAGCTAACCCACTTCTTTTGCCCTTAGAGAAAAACATCAGAGCAGTTCACAGAGTGTTTGTAGAGTGCAAGATACACAAATATTTTCATCTGACTGTGAGGGAAATTTGAGGTTTTATGCATCTTATCATTAAAAAAGTCAGGACCCCAGAATATCTCCCAAATAGTAATGGCTCCTTTCCCCCGCATGATGTTGTACATTTGCTTTTAATTGCATCAATGGTCATACACAAGTAAAGCATTGGGGTTTTAAACTACACATAACTCACTATGCAGAGAGGAATTTCGAGGAAATTCTTGTTATAGTAATTACAGCAACTGAGGCATATGGAGCGAATTAGCCTGCTGCTCTGAGAGCACGGTTCTCAGCCATTATTGTTATTTCTTGTCACAGAGTTTACCCACTGAGACTCAAAGTGAACCATAAAAGTGTGTACATTATAAATCATAAACATGGCAAATGGGATTTATGACAACAAAGATTTTTTCAGATGTGGAGGTAGGGAAATAGTCTTATGACTTTGTTGGAAACCATCCTAATCTGTTTGGATACTGTGTGACCATTGTGTTGGTTCGGGGGACAGCACTGCATTCCTCATCACCGGTATGGGATACTATTAAAGCATAATTCTTATCAATCACCTGACTTGGAAAACTGATGTTGACCAACTCTATAGATGATTTAACATGCCTCTCTAAGCTGCTGACCAGCTCTATAGATGGTTTAACATGCTTCTCTAAGCTGTTGATCAGCTCTATAGATGGTTTAACATGCTTCTCTAAGCTGTTGACCAGCTCTATAGATGGTTTAACATGCCTCTCTAAGCTGTTGACCAAGTTTCATGAGCCTACTGTAAAGTCCATAAAACCCATTCAAAACCAAATGTAGAACTTAAAATAATACATGGGT
>OMKL01043552.1:0-14235 GCA_900302295.1 Parasudis fraserbrunneri
AACACACATGCCTTACTTTACCCATGCCAACTGTTGTAGCCGCTCCTGCCTAATCCTGTTCAACTCTTTGTGCTTCCTTGGTGCCAGTAAACACAGCAGGGGGTGGGCTTTTGTTGGAAGTTAAAAGGCTAACCTCACCTGAAACTTTAAAAGAGTTCATTTCAAACCCATTGACCTGTAAAAGGAAAGGCCTATGTACAGAGGTTAGAAACATACCGGTTGCCTTGGGGACTTGAAAGCTTTTGAAACTCGGATCATGATTCTTTCATGAGAGCTCCTTTAAAAATCAATCTCTTAACTCAACAAAGGCTCTTTTGCATATTTCATTCGGGTGACGGATGATAACACCTTCAAGCTTAACAACTGCAGTGGAGAATGATTTGCGATTCATGATGTGAACCGGTCAGTTGAGGTAATTATCATGACCTTTGATGGACGATATAGATCATGGTTCCAAGAGAATGATGGTACAATTGAACAAAACAACTGTTTCAAATAGGCCTAGGTGTGGTGGTGTACCAGCAAGGCAGATGATGGAGGCCAAAATGATAAATATGTCCAACAGCAGTTGAACGCCTGGTGAGAAGAATTTATCACCATGAAACTGTGTAGTCTGCTGTCTGCCAAGCTGCTGGTCCCTGGCCACTGCCCCACTTGGCACGAGCCCTCAGCTTTTTATTCCAGCCACAGGCGAGCAGCTAAGCTAACAGGACCTGATGGGAACTGACGCTAGCATCAGACCTTCGACTTCAGAGAACCAGAGTTTTTTTTGTTGTTGTTTTTTTTCACATAATCAACATCAGATGGAAGATAGAGCCACATGCATTTTGCTAAAATCAGGTTTCTCTCTCCCTCTTTCTTGCTCTCTCTCTCTCTCTCTCTCTCTCTCTCTCGCTCTCTCTCCAATATTCGATGCACATGAAGTTAACTTCCTAACTCGGTGAGATGCAAAGGCTATATGGTACAATAGAGGGCACTGAGTTACGTAAAGGGCGTGTTTTGAGCAACGCGGTACATTGTGTACTGTGAGCCTTCATTTTAAATACTATTCCTGTAATAACCCCTTCAAGCAATGCCTGCCTTGAGAGTAAGTCCCATGGGTCCCTCTGGCAAACAAAATATCTCACCACAGGCTGTACGTCTTTGGCTGATATGTATCTCTGTAGGAGCTCTGCTTACTGAAGGTTACGTAACATTTCAAATATCACAGAGACACAGAGACCAGCCATAGAATGAAATGAGGCTCTTGAAATGTGTCCTGTACTCCGCGTTCACAATAGCTGGAAACGATTCTGACCATAATTCCAAATGGAGGGAGTATTGTATACTGCTGTGGTTCTTTTTACTCTGCAAATAGATTGCAAAGAACCTTGGAGAATGGCTTTTAAGAATACACTGTTGCATCACCATTGCTCAGATTTTTGCTCTCCTCAATAGTCCATTGTTGATGAAGACACTCTGTAATGGCTTATTGATGCTATTATAGCAGTGTTTTTGAGGTCCGTGTACCAACTCATGAAAAGGTGTATTGCACGAGTATTGAAATGTTTTACTTGGTTTTAGAAGAGAAAGATGGATTACGGAAAATTTATTTATTATTGGATCCAATGTTACTTTTGATGATGGTGATAATATGGCCACTTATTACACTGTTTTTATCTGCGATAAGCCGCTTGTACTTTTGGTCATTTTGTCCTTCTGTCGATCTGTCCAAAAATGTCCACGCATTTTTTTGTTGTTGTTGCTATGATGTGGGACATGACAGGGACATGGTGAACCAATGACACATCAAAACATATACACCGATGCCAGATAGAGGAGGGGCTTGAGCGCCAGATGGTGGCATCATAATTTATGATCAAAACGTAACATTTTGAAAAGCCATATCTCATATACCCCAAGCCCAACTGACATGACATTTTGTACACTATCCTTGGTCTACTCTACAACTTTGCCTCTAGGACCACTCATGTCCGGGTTTTAAATCTAAAATGCACATTGGTCAAAGTGACCCAGCAAGATGTTTTTTGTTGCATAATATTGTAATAAATAAATAATAATAATAATAATAATAATAATAATAAAATAATATTCCTTAATATTCCATATGTTCCTCAAATAAGTTGTTTGCAACACCCATCAATGTCAATTTGATATTTATCTTTTAAACCATTTGAGAAAGTGATGATTTTGTACCCCAAGTTTCCATAACGTGTCAAAAAATGAATTTTGTATCCTTAATAAACTATAGCTTTTTAACTTTCATCATCCCTTCCTCTCCAAAATATTTGAGAATTGTGGCTAACCAACTTACTGACTATTTATCCAGTAACAATCTGAACCACTTCACTCTGGCTTTAGGTAATTCCACTTGCTCTGCTTGCTCTTGACTCTGAATTAACTCTGAATTAACATCAGTGCTACTCGAACTGAGTGCAGTTTTTGACACAGTTGAACACAATATTCTCTTAAATGACCTTAGAGAACGTATTCAGAGACCAGTGCCGTCGTGGGTTTAGATCCTGTTTAACAGATGGAACCGCATTATGCAGTCAACAATAATGACCTCAGAGTATTTCAAAGTGTAGCCTACTTTGGTGTACCACAAGGCTCAGTTCCAGGCCTGCTGTTATTTTCCATCTACATTTGTAATTTTGGCATTCATTTTCACTGCTATGCAGACAACACCCAGCTCTATATACCCATAAAGCCAAACAATTGCTCCCAATTCAAAAATGTTGAAGCATGTTTATCCATGGTTAAAAGATGTATATTGTTAAACTTCCTGCTCCTAAATGCTGACAAAACGGATATGTTAATTGTTGTCTGTCCTAGACATAGGTGTCTAAGGACATCACTCTGAAATTTGAAAACTGTGTAGGTAATAGTTCCACCATTGAAAACCTCTGTCAAATCTGATCCTTCTCTCTCATTCAATTCACACATTAAATATATTGATCTCTCCACTCAAAAACATATTTTTTTATGGTTAACTTCTCTTGGAGGCATGACTTTGACTATACAGTCAGATTGTTGTCAGATTTGTGCATAACTTGTCACCAGAGCACATTTTCACATTCTTCCAGTGAAGAGGGAGAGCTTCTCTGTACTTCCCTGAAATCTGAGTTGCATCATGTGTGATGCCACTAATAGGTCAAACCTATTAGCTTTTAGCACTTTTAGCTTCAGCAAACATAGAAAGCTGAGTAGGTATAGACATGTCTTGAAAAAATATAAGCTGCCAACTTGTAAAAATTTTGTTTACTTTAAAATACATGTGGAAGGGATCTTTAAAATTGCTTTCTTTCGTCTTTGTAATATTTCTAAAATCTAACCTATATTAACAATGTCAGATGATGAAACCCAAGTACGTGCATTTGTATAATCTAGACTCGATTACTGTAACGTCTAGTTCTCTGGTCTACCAAATTCTGGCATAAAAAGTCTTCAACTCGTACAAAATGCAGCTGCCAGAATCCTAAATTTTACCATATAATGCCCATTCTGTCCTCCCAACATTGGCTCCCAATACAGGCCAGTTCTGACTTTAAAATATGACATGGGTTAGCACCATTGTATTTATCAGACATCCGCGGATGCACCCTCCCCTCACAAGATGCAGGCTACCTATCTTCATTGAGGTTTAAAGGGGAACTACACCCAATTTCAGAATTCATACATGATATTCTGGTCTAAGACGGTCTAAAAATATTAGTAAAAACATAGAACTCTCTCCCTAATCCAAAAAGTAGAGTGCTGAAATTCTGATTTGTGATGTCATCAAGTAAAAGGTCTGGAGCTGCTCCATAGACAATAAATTGGAAATGATGTTATATGTGACACTGAGAGCACCCAGGGGAATGTTCTGTGTATATGGATACATTTTGTGTTTCAGAAATGAGAACACTATAATAGAGTAAAACTTATTTGGGTATAAAAACTCAAATAAACATTCTTTGGATCCCATGTATTGTCTGTGGAGCAGCTCCAGATTTTATACTTTATGACTGGCTATTAGTTGTAGAGGTGCTTTGCATCTAAAAATTTATGTTATCATGGTATGGCACTTTGGATGAACCAAATAAACTTGGGCCCAAGTTGTTCCCTCGCAAGGCAATTCCACTAAAAAGGTCTATAATACAAAGTAAATTACCATAATATTGCTTGCAATATTTTGGAATGCATTATGGTAAGGTGGGAGGATTCCTGTTACCGTACATATTCTGTGGTGGTACTTCATTTTTCTGTTGATTGGGGAACAAGGAAGAGAGACACTTAACACAGACACCGGCAAAAGGAAACATTCATAAAGAAGACAATAACTCTCCTCTATGACAGATGACCTCCACTAAGAGCTCCACAAAGTAAATCAGAACCTATTTCATGGAGAGCTTTACAGCATTTTTAGATGTCATAGACTAGCAGTATCACTAACTCTAATTCAGTCATATTCAGTCATTTGGTCACTCACTCACTCACTCACTCACTCACGGTTAGTCACTCTGCCCCTAGTGCCAGCTCACAGGCATGGCACGTTACTTTGCATCTGTGACACTTGTTCAAACTGATACAGCTGTGTCTTGCTTACTAATGTTTTTCTCTCCTGAAGGCTCAGGCTGACAGATGCAATAGAATGTGTTTTGTATTAGATTTGAGTCATTGTGATTGATCTTGACGAATAAAATACCAACAATACAGTGCGGTGTTTACATTCATGTATTATGCTAAGCTATGGGCTAAGCCATGCTAGGTATGCTTTACAGTGGAATCCAACAATCATAAAATACAGTTATGTCTGGTTTTGTATAATAGAGTAGGCTTGAGACTCTTTGCATACTGGAAGATGAGTTACAGTATGAGGGCATTACAGGATGTTGCTGGCAACTTGGCGGCCAGTAAGTTAATGTAAATTTACATGGAAAAAAACCAACTCTTAAAGGTATAGTCAATTTTTAAGCCTATCTAATTTGGCACAAATTTGGAGTCATTTCAGCCTATCCTAAAAGCACTAGCATAAGTGATTTGTTTTGCGATATTGGAAGCATAGAATGTTTGCATTTCTTAGCATGATCCTTTTGTTAGCATTGTTGTGGAAGTCAATGGGGGGAGGGGGGGGGTTATGAACATTTGCAACAGAGTTAAGAATGATGATGCTAAAATGTTCTGCTTTCATAATCTAAAAATCCAAGTGCTTTTATGGTGAACAGAAAGGACCTCTTAATATGTACACAATCCCTTTAATTTGTGGACTATCCCTTTCATATGTGGACTATCCCTTTAAGAGTGTGGGGACTCCTGGTCAATCAGAGTTAATGAGGTGTGCAATGGCATCTGATTTATCTGTATTTCCTGTTTAAAACGTAGATAGGAGATTAGTGTGAGGGTGGAAAGACGCCAGGGAGATGCCAGATAATTCAGCCTTGTTGAATGTAAGATGTACTGATAGTAAGGCTTGGAGTGCTGCTACCCTTACAAAAAAGTATCATGGTATTTCTCGAAAAGTACCTTGGAATTTCCAAAGAAATACCATGGTATTTCCATCATTGTTTGGTCACTTTAAATGTGTGCACACTGAAACACAAACACAAACAATCAATCACAGACACACACACACACACACACACACACACACAAAGAACCAAAAGAACACACACGCAGAATCACAAACACATACTCACATCTAACGTCAGGGAGGATGTACTGTACTTTGGTTTGAGATTAGAGGGACAGAAGAGTGTCATTGCTGCCCAGGTCACACCAATAATCTTCTGTCACCTCTACTCTCTCCCTCCGCCAACTTCCCACCTGGCAGCACTCACACTGGCCTCTTCTCAAGGCTAATACTCTTTGTGTGCTATTGTCACAGGAAGCTTTGCTTTGCTTATTTTACCCACAGTGAAAAAACGGCCAGATAGCAACTCAGCCACAATATATTACTTAACCTTGATTGTACTCAAATACAGGATTTACAGGGAGAGTTTAAAGTGGTAATCTGCAAAATCCTCTTTTTTTTGTGGTAAGTGGTCATTTCTGTTGCGTTTTTGTACTGCACTTACTGTACTTGCTCTCCATATTAAAAAGTCACACTGAGTTCATCTTCTATTTATCCCAAACAAACCACTGTTGCTGCTGGTAATGTGAAATGTGTCACTTCCTGTGCGCTGTGCAATTTTCCTGGGAGCGTCCTATCAGACACCTGTGTTTAGAATAGCAAATGTAGCAATTGTCAAACTGTTCATGAACTGGGTACAGGTGGAATCACTATTGTGCCATTCACTTGGCAATAAGGAGTAGCAAAACAGCCGTTTAGGAAAATGTTCAAGATTAACACTTGAATATTTCCCTCCAACACAATTTTCTTTCACCCAGTTATGTCATCACTACATCTTACTTTGAAATTGAAAAACTATGTTATAGGTGGCAATGCATTCATTATAGCCCCAGGCGATGATCCAAAATTAAAGAGGTTTTTAGTGATGCAAGAAACATGCGGTGGCACAGATTTGCACGCACGCATGAGTAAATTGGCTTTACCGTAATAACCATCATACTATATGTACTCGCACAACGCAGCATGTTATTGGAAAGGTCAAACGCTGCACCTCCGTTCTCTCCGATATACCCATCAGCCTGTGGGATGTGTGGTCAATCATTTGCTGGAGTGGTGACAAACAATCACAGAGTCTGTAATTGTATAGACTATGTTAACTCTGGCAGAATGATGGAGAAGGAACGCGCTTGGACAATGCTTTGTTTGTCTTCCTGTGAATGAAAAGGATGTGCTCGCTGTGTGCCAAGGCTCAACATTGATTTAAGGGGACAGGATGTAATGTGATTTACCAGTGCTCATGCTCCGTGCCTAAGCCAAGTGATTAGCTACCTATGCACATGACGGAGAACCGGGTGCAAGTATTTTGACCTATCGGCATGAGCGTAACATTACGTTGAAGTTGTAAAAGTAGGATTTAATCTCGGTATGAATGACGGCTACAATGTAGATCCATTCGGTGACCCGTTTTTAATATTGCGTGGATTAGCGACAGTTCAGGCGCCGTTTTGAATGAAATTCAACCTTGTAAAGGATGCATTATATTGCAGCGGGGAGGGGATTCCTGGGAAATGTTGATCATCCCCGGAGAAGAGGTACGTTGTACGTCCATCTGTTCAAGGACGCAGGCCTGACAGGGTTGACACGTTCCAACAGATGCATCGCCCGTCTCCTGACATCTGTCTGACATCTCACACGAACTCGCTGAAATCCATCGGGATAATCTCTCACACTTTTAGAACTTTGATTAAAAGTTAATGAGCTCACCAGGAGAAGAATGCTAAGCAGCCTTGGTATTTCTACCCCAACAGACCTCACAACAAAATGGTCGACGTGTTTCAGTAGAGCATTGGGGACGGGGACAGGCTAATGGGTGTGTAGGGGGTTGGCAGGCGTTAAGGTCGGCCAGTAGTTTTAGTTCAAGATAAGTGTTCAGTAAATCCTCCATTAGTGATTGCCGGCTCACTGTTTGTTGCTCCCAAATATGACCACGGCGAGTGAACTTCTGAACTGTGTCCTCCCGCTGTTTGTTTTCCCGTCAAGCTGACTTCATGTTTGCTGTTGATGAAGCGGCCCAGCTCATTTGTGGCATTTTCACACACTACCTCAATCCTCCGTTGGTATTTATTTCAGCGTGCTCGGCTTACGTGACAAGAAGCAGGGCTTTTCCTCAGTCAAGGGTCAACTTCACTCACCAGTACGTATGTGGCAATGAGGTCAAGCGGCAGTACTGTGCAGGACTTTGCATTGCATGCATTGCATGAGCCATGTATTGAAACCGTAGTGCACCTTTAAGCTCTATCCTGAGCTTTGGGGGTAATATCAAATGATCATTTCAATATCACAACGGTGAAACCATTATCTGTGAACACTGAAATGATCAACACTTTTTTTTCTTTATTTACAAAACTAGAAGGGGGGAGAAAAGTAGTCACACCTCACACACATACACACCTTTGTTCACATTGGAATTCAAATGATCGTTAACATCATTGAGAAGTAGGAAATAGGGCTATGGGGATCAACATTCTGAACTCATCCTTTTAAGGCTTACCCTTCCATAGTAGCCATTTTCTTTTTATCAACTCGTTGCATTTTTATGGTTAAGATTAATATTTGTGAGGTAATTTAAGTTATTTGGAATGTATATTCCTAGTATATCCACTGGCCTGTCAGTCCATTTGATGGGTATTACTCAATACAGTGACGCCTGTGTTTTAGATGTGAAGCACCTCTATGATCTGCAATGTCACTATAACTCACTCATTCATTCACTCACTCACTCACTCAATCCGCCACTCTGCCCTTATGCTCATAGGCATTGCACTTTGTGTGGATCAAATTTGTTTCACATTTATGTATCTGTGTGTCCTTGCTCAAATATCTGATACACAGTTCAGTCCAGTTATCTGGGCAAAGAGGTCTAAATCTTCAGTCAAGATACAGTAGGTCTGATTTGGACATGTATAGGTCAATGGCATGCATCGAG
This sequence comes from Parasudis fraserbrunneri, assembly GCA_900302295.1. Lineage (NCBI taxonomy): Eukaryota > Metazoa > Chordata > Actinopteri > Aulopiformes > Chlorophthalmidae > Parasudis > Parasudis fraserbrunneri. Next base: position 8,538 of record OMKL01043552.1, read on the forward strand.
ATGTTTGACTCTACACCATTCATATTTCATCTTTGAATTCTATCGTTTGATCTTATCCTCAGGGCTGAAGTCTCAATTGCTGCGATGAAGAGATATACAGACAATGGGCATCCCCATTGCAGGCCTCTTCGTAACTTGATCGTTTGTGAGAAATATCCATTATTCATAATTTGACATTTTGGAGCACTGCATGATATTTGAACCCACTTTAGCGACTCCAAAATAAAAAATAAAAATCTAGACATTTATAGATTAAATTAAATCAAGCTGCACTTTTCAAACTCAGATTTGTCAAAGTGTGACACATACTAGACCTGGGGTCCTCGTATAGCTTTGGTGTTCCTTTATATCCAGTATCTGTCTAATGTTATCACTTATACTTTGACCCTGAAAAAAGCCTGAGCCTGATAAATGATGCATGGTATCACTTTTTTTATGTGGTTAGCTAGGCACTTAGCCAAAATCTTTGCATCACAACACTGTAAAGTGATTGGTCTCCAATGTTGTTGTTTTCTTTTTTTACTTGTAGGATCTTTATATTGCCCATTAAGATCTTGTTTTAATAACAGAGAGATAAGCCCCTCTTATTGGGTTTCAGTAAATGTATTCTTCTGTACATGAACTATTAAAGCAACCACATAATTGTTCCTCAATGCTTTTATAAAATGTTTGGTAAAACTAAATCAGAATGCTATCACTGGTTTCTATATAGTTTAAGTGATATATTGGCCTGATAATAAATCCTTCACACTATTCTTTCTGTAGGTCTGACAATTAAGGCTTAGCGGTCTGAAAAAAACATTCCAGTATTATCTACACATAGTGGTTTAGGTGTATCATGAAAGGAAAAGATGTTTTGGAGGTAACTTTGTTCCTCCATGATGATATCCCCTGAGGTTGTGAGAATTGTATCCCTGTTTAGTATGAGCTTAGACACATTATTTTTTTGTAATGTTTCTATGTTACATGTTCATAAAAAATGTCTGCATCTTTCCCCTTTTTCCATATACTCTACTTTATTTTTGCAATATGCTGCATAAGATCTACCTTCATAGATTCCCTCAAGTTGTATTTCTTTTTCAAGAGTGTCCGATACATCTTGTGACTCGTCCACAACTCTTGCCAAACATTCAATATCATGTATCATGTATGTGCCATTTTTTTTTTTTTGCAAGGTAGCCTACTGTTTATGCTCCCTACAACTGAATTGGATATATTATCAGCACTTAACACAGTTGGATAATAATGCAACAACTGCTCTCAAATTAAATCTTCCCCAGAAGCTATCAGGCTGGAACATGCTTCATACAACACTCAAATCTAAAGGTGATGTATTTGGCATGATTCCAAATGTTCAATCCAGGGGAATTCCAAAGTGCTTGCACTATAATCTCAAAATACATGTCGACTACTTGCATTGCAAATAAAGGAAATGTAAACATTAGTAGACTGATATTAATTTGCTGCTATAATCGTGAAACTGGTTTTAGAATTTTAACTATATAGCTTACACAACCAACAAATCAAATTCTGTGTGACAGTGAATGGAAATTTACTACAGATGAGTGATGCGTGGGGATTATAGAGGAAGGGATTACGGGTGCATATGAATGGATCAGAACTGATCTGCATATAATGGGATGCTCAATGGTGATTGAATTCAGGTCAATCTAGTGTAATGTACAGTAGGCCTTCATTCCTCCTTCACTCCTCCAGATCTCGCTCCTAAGAGTAGTCCTTAATCTTTTTACAGATTCAGCTCATGAAATGTATTTGTATTCCATGTATTGAAAAGTGAAACAGCTGAAATTGGAGACTTGCATTGAAGGGGGTAGACTAGAATGAGGACGAATGTTACATAGGCAGAAAAGGCAAGCTAGGCCCATTAAATGTACACATGCACATGATCTCCGAATGACACATAACCAGTGTTGAGGAAATTACTTCCAAGACATAATACGTACATAATCAAGTGTTCATGGTGTACTGTTGTAATTTGTGTTAACAAGGGAGATGCTCCCCGATGCTTAGCCCCAAAAGTGGCTTTGGAGATAGTGTTTTGCTATTTGGACGGACACTAATCCAAAGCCTCACAGTTCAATCTGACTCACCTATGTAGCTCTTCTGCCCTCGGCTCATTGGCTGCGGTGTCCATACAGTTGCTCCATCGCTCAGATTTGCTGTCAGAATCCTACAACTTTGTGTACTGTTACAGTTTAGTTGTCATTTGGTGATTAATGGTCTAGTCTCTCCACAATATTTACCTTTTGTGTTCAAATAAGTTCAACTTTGACCTGCGAATTTGCTTGCCACACCTATGCCCAACCAATATGGGAACAGCTGTGAGGATTTGGGCGGATGAGCAGTGAATGTGATTGATTGAACTCACTTGATTCAGATGATCTTCTTCTACAACGTGTGTAGGGGTGATTGACTGTGGTGCTAAGTATTAACCAAGTGCCAAGGGGAAGTGAGGGAGGGCATGGCAAATGACTAATGAAACGTAGCCTAGGGTGTGTCATGCAATTTTGCAGGTCAAAGTTGAACTAATTTGAACTTTGACCAAGCAAGTGAGCCAGCACTCCTTCGCAACGTGCCACAATTTTGTTTATAATGGTGGTGAATGAGATACGAAAAAACATTTGTGCAAATGTGACCGTGCCATTAATCAGTATTGGGGCTATATGGCGGTTACTGAAACTGCAACCTTTTAATTTTTATTTTTTTTTATTTTTTTTTTATTCAAACAAAAGAGGAATATTATAATAAGAACTGTTGGCATTTTTAGCAATGCTAGTGGAAGTCAATGGGTTCCGCTAGCTTTTCTTAAAAAAATAAAATAAAATAAATAATAATAATAATAATAATAGTTCCTCCTCGGTATAGTTAACAATTGCTATAAAATAGTTGTTTGGAAGGTACTATTTGGATTTTTCAGAGACATAGGTTAAATAGGACCACACTGACTTCCACCATTGCTGAGGAATGCTAAAAATGTCTACTTCCAATCTCTCAATAATCAAAACACTGATTCTAGTGCTTTTTGGACAGATTGAAAATACACCCAGGTTTTGATAAAGATGCTTTTTGTGAACTGTTCCTTTTATTTCACAACTTTACATAAAAACAAACTTTCCCCCCCACATATCTGCATTCACTCCTTGTATCTAGGCTCAACATATGCAAAGCTGATCAACTCGTTTACTTAAATGTGTAATCAAACATCACATCTACTCAAACCATACATTTGATTTGATCTAGCTAGGCCATAGCAATATAACGTTTAATTATTCTATATTGATGGTTTAGGCCTAGAATGCACAATCATAATAATGAACCATAATCAGCATACCAGTGGGCGTTCATTCGCTTGTCGTTCAAGTGTCACGTGTCACAAGCAGGAACATACCTCACTTGATTGGTAGACGAGTACAGGCTGAGCTAATTTGACGCATCCGATTGGACACTCTTTGTGTCATTCACTGTTTTCCCCCAGCAGCGTAGTGACAGATGAGTGTGGAAAAAAACAAAAACAATCCGACCGTACAAGCAGCCATCTTGCGTACAGTCGCACAAGGAGAGCGGAATGTGAATACCGACTGGAATCGCAAAAGGAAACCTCAAACATATAATAAGGATACACGACGGAACAACTTGGGGATATATATGTATCTTTATTCCGTTGCTATTGTGTACGCCCTCTTTCGATTGTAGCCATACCTGCTGCTTGATCGAGTGAGGGAATCGGTTCGAATCAAACCAGTCAGATCGCTAGCTGTGGAGCTAGCTAGTTCGGACTATGCATATGGATCCATGGTTGCCACCATCAGCGCTGTAACTAGTGAACGCTCTACTCGGAGGGACTGTTTCGACTTGGCAGGAGAGCGTGGACTGATTATTGTATCAAACCAGCACATAGCCCGGGACAGCATGTTCTATACTCATTTAGATGTTTTGTGTAGACATAGAATGTTATGAGTCAAGACAACCAGCTTTGGGGGCCTAGTTGAACATTGCTTCGGTGTCAACTTTCCTTTGGATTGACCGTGCGTGATTGGAAAAAGTGGAATGTTTTCCAAATGGGAAAGGGTAGTTGGAGATGTGACCGAAGTCCATTTTTACCTGACACTAACGCTATAGTTGTAAACATATGATCACAGTGACCATTTTTCTTTCAAAGCTTTGAAACGCAATCTATGCAAATCCATAACAATGTTATTGATGATGCTATCGATGTCCTTTCGGACGAGGCTGTTTTGAAAGGGCTGCCCTCTCATTATTTTCAGTGACCTCGATAGCCATATGCAATTAATTACATAGTTGACAATGAAACTGCCTTGTTTATGGATAGTCGGCATATTCTATTGTCTTTGATCTTGGGCGGCCTGGAACTCAAATGCATGAACGCTAGCCAGATACAATGTGGCATTATTGTGCTTTTGAGCAACCTCCCAGCAAGTTGATGTAGCTAGCTTAGGCCTATTGAAGATCAGCCGACATAAATTGTATTTTTGCTTAACTGTCTCCTGGAATCTTATCCGACAAGAATTTATCTTTATATGACACTAACTTGAGTTTTTTTTTTTTTTTTTTTTTTTTAAATTGACGTTTGACTTCCCATAGTTATTTCTCATACATGAACTGTTCATGCCAAGGACTGAAGCGGATCTGGATGTCATCAACGCAAACGTTTATCCTGCTCCATGTTGCAGGCACCGCAGATCTTTCAACCACTCGTCTGATACACTCTATAAAAAAAAGACATTGATAGGTTGGACGCTAATCCTTGGGAGTCGTTGCTTCGGGATTTAATCGAAATAAAGGATTTGTCATTTGATCGAAAATGGGATCAGCAACTAAACTGGCATTCAGCGTTTTCCTGATCTCCTGTTCCTCAGGTGGGTTTGTGCATGAAGCCTGGCCTATATTAACTGTATGAAATTTACAAAGAGATCGAGTAACGTTATTTAGAATGGGAGGTTCATGCATCTGATACAGCTCCACTGAATCAGATGCATGAATATGAGATTGACATACTACCCCGATGTTACCACCGCCTTGCCTCGGGTCCTGTGACGCTGACACGCTGAGGAGCGATCGAATGCATTGCTCCAGAAAATCAAACAGCGCTTTCCTTTTCAGCCCTCGGCAAACTCCAACATCAGGCCTACCTTGGAGAAAACATACTACATAGATGTTATATGACCTACAAATGCACCGTGTATTATTGACATTGTACTGCAATTGAGTTTGTCCCATCCAGTGGGATAATTGAAGTGAATTATGGCCTCCTTGCGGAACACAGGCAGTGTGTGCATGTGATTGAGAGCAGGCAGTTGTATAATGCATACGGTGCAATGATTAATGCATTGTGTGCTTTGCATGCAATGTCAAAACTCCTGCATATTTAATCAAGCCGATTCCTCATGCAAATCCTCTACTAGATTATGCAGTGATGTAAGAATAAATATCAAGGCTGAAGCAAGTCCATGGTCTAAAAGGGTCAAAGAGCAAACTGGCCCAAATAAATATCAAAGGACTGACGTTAATATCCTTCGCCCGTTTGTTTAGTCTTCTGTTTAGTGAGATAATTCTGCCGGCCTGCGTCCCCAGATTTGTTGCATAAGGAAAGGTCAGGGATATTCAGGCTATTGTGGATTTGTTGAGGTCTTGTTTGAAATAACCAGCTTTCCACCTG
>OMKL01043555.1:8151-20312 GCA_900302295.1 Parasudis fraserbrunneri
TGACAATCCCCAGGACCAAGTTCCGGACCTGGGGCGACAGGGCCTTCTCAGTTGCTGCACGCTCCCTCTGGAATGCCCTCCCCATCCACATCCGTCTGGCAACTACTCTATCATCCTTCAAACAGGCTCTCAAGACCCACATCTTCAAACTGGCTTTCCCCTGCTAAACATTCTCCCCTTACCTCATCACTCAAATTTTAAATTCACTCCTATCATTGTTTTATTCTATTTTTTGTTTTTGTTTTTACTCTATGTACTTATTAAATGATTTTATTGAGTGTAATTTTGACTATGTTGTAAAGCGCTTTGGGTACTCAGAAAAGCGCTATATAAACTGAATATATTATTATTATTATTATTATTATTATTATTAATGCAGTGAACAGTAATTGGATTATTTATCTTTATTTTGCATATGTGAACAGATGATCATGATATGCTATATCTATTGGAAAAAAGTATTGATTATCGTGATATGAATTTCTTTCATATTGCCCAGGTGGCCAGCCCCACTCTCCTGTATTCACTGGCCTTTTCTTACAGGCTGTTAGAATTTGTATTTTATATTTGTGTTAAGTGAGTATTTGTTTTGCAAATACTCTTTTCTCAAAGTTTTTATTTTGATCTTAGAGTTTGTGAAGCACTTGCCTGCACTGAAAGGTGCTATGTAAATAAAGGTTTAATGACTTATTTTGACAATTACAAATAGGCTGTTTGCTATGAGTTAGTTGACTGCTAAAATGAACTAGCTGTTGGTATGAAACACAGAGTCACTCAAGAAGCCAATCTAACTAGATATTTGGATTACTGGTGGTAATGAAACCCCACCATATCTGTATACATCTGTTAAGGTATGAGTTGACCCCAAGGGAAGATTCTAGTTAAACTAGTTACCAGTCTCATTGGCATTTTGTTAACAATTAGTCAGTAAAATGTATGGCTCTACCATCCTTGCGAGATTGAGTATTTCGTTCATAGTATTTCTCACAACAATTTTATTGGAGTAATCTTTCATTTTGTGGTTTCCTTTATTATTTATATAATTAATATTTGTATTAATATCATTCATTATTCAGATTTGTTTTGTACACTTTTCCTTTACAGAAAGTGTACAAGGCGAGCTATGAGAAATCGAGGGGGTCTAGCATCAACTACTGTGATACGCCCAAGTTTCAGATGGACTCTGTCCTCAAGGATTTCACTGACGTGAGTATTCCCTCTGTCTGAAAGAATGCAGGAGCTTTATTAACGATGAGCTCAAACTCTTTCTTTCACAACCCACACTTCCATTGTTTTCTTTTTCTATCCTTCATTATTTGAAACAAATTTACATAGATGATGAATGTTTTTTGTTTTTTTTATTCTTCCCAGGCACATTATAAAGATAAGTATGACAATGAGGTGAAGGGCCACTATATTGGCAGCTATGAAGATATCTACATGCTTCACTGCCAGAAAATTGAGGCACTGAAGAGTGAAGTAAGTCATTTTCTTTTACTTTTTTTTTTTGCTTTGTTAAAATAAGATCATTCAGTGATAATCAAATTGTCTAATTAACCTTTGCATCTTTTGCTTTTCAGCAAAGTTATAAAGCTGACTATGAAGACATAAAGACAAGATGTTTCTACCCTCAAACTCTGACGCCTGAATATGAAGTCGATAAGAAGCTTCAACAGTGTAAAGATGTAAGTAGTCTTGGTTAATTAGATTTTCATGTGTACTTATTTCCAATTAAATCAAATTATTATGCCTGTCATTTTTAATGACAATATATCCGGGTTTTTTTTGTGTGTGTCATAAATTGCAGAAAGTATATCGGACACATCCGGACAAAGTGAAATTTACACAAGTGACGGATTCGCCAGTTCTCGTTCAAGCTGCCATTAACGCCAAACAGCTAAGTGATGTATGTATCTTCATGTATGGAACAACCACCTACAGCATCAACACAAAATGCAATAGAATTGAAAGAGGTGCATTATAAACCCATATTGGCTTGCTGCCATAAGGTGCTGCAAGACAATCAAAGAAAGTTCAAGCATGTGTTATTTAAGTCCTGCTATAGTATCTTTAGAGAACTGATGCAACCAAGTATAAAGTTAAATTCAACTAACTATACTGTTAATTACACTGAAGAAATAATTTCTTCAGTTATGATACCATATTACACACTGCATCAACTAATGTCCTGGATCAGATTGTCTTGGAGACGTGATAGCCGCTCCCCTTAAAATGTGCCTATTCATCTGCATAGCTCAGCTGTCATCCTGTGGACACCATGGAAACTGGAGAGTGGTTTCTCTGGGGTATAAATAGTAGCATGCGCTCAGTTGGCCCAAAATAAACCCAGATCAGAATGGTTGGGTGGGCAGGGAAAGTGACAGTTGTGAGACACTTCTCTCTTGTGAGAAACTCAAATAGAGAGGCCAGTTAGTCCTCCACTGCCCTCCAGTGATGGGGTAGAAAAACAACTATCTCTCTGCTTTGGTTAAGTGATTTTCCCCCGCTGCAAAGTATTACCATAGTTCTACCCACACAGGTATGGTACTCAATAGTTCACCATAGAGTTATTTTAGGGTAATCTCAGAGTACTATAGATAGATTCTAATATAATCTCCCTCTCCTTGTTTTGCAGCTCAACTATAAGGCAAAGTATGAGGAGATAAAGTTCAAGAACTCCCTACCTCCAGACTACCCCTTCTTCATCCAGTCCAGAGTGAACGCTTATAATCTTAGTGATGTAAGTACTGTAATTGTCTTTATTTGGGATGACACTTCATCTCAGAAGAACATTGAAATCAAAATGATTGGCTACCAGCTACCATTTGGAATGTCAGTACTTGAAGTCCCAGATGTTATTGCTTTCTCTACTTGCAGAATTGTTACAAGTATGACTGGGAGAAAGTCAAAGCCAAACAGTTTGAGGTCAAAGGTGACACCATCTCCATCCTTGCTGCCCGCGCTCACACAAACATTGCCAGTGATGTGAGTATGCTTCAATATTAATATTTCTGGAAATGACAACTTCCCACCAGATGCTTTTCTTATCGATTTGGTGTTTCTGTATACTGAAACTTGGCACCCTGTTGTTGCCCCTTTAAGGTTAAATATAAAAAGGAGTATGAGAAGAACAAGGGAAAGATGGTGGGAGCCCTCAGCATTAACGACGACCCCAAGATCCTGCACTCTGTTCACGTGGCCAAAATCCAGAGCGATGTGAGTGAGACATTATTATCATTGAATGAAACAGAAATAGAATACAAAAAAAATGGCAAGAGCTCACCAGTCTATTGCTGATATCCCCACAGCGCGAGTATAAGAAGGACTATGAAAAGGTGAAGACCAAGTACCACACCCCACTGGACATGATGTCAGTCACCCTGGCCAAGAAGTCCCAGGCGATCGCCAGCATGGCCGGTTACAGAAGCATCAGCAGCCGCTTCCTCCTTCCTTATGACAGCGTCCTCTTGGACCTGGCCAAGAAAGCCAATGTCATCCAGAGCGATGTAAGCACAGACAGTACAGACGGTTTTCAGTGGAGTGTTTGGTGTGTCCATATAGGCTACAACGCAGACTACATTTGACTTCCTGTTGGTTTTGTTGTACGTTTACTGATGTAAAATCAGATGAAAATGAACAGTTGTTCATTGGTTTGGCCGCTCCTTTTCTGTGTCTGACAGTCCCAAATAATATTGGCTTGACATATTTTTACATCAACAAATTATGTAACTTTTTCTATGGCTGGTCTGATCAGAAATCAGCTGTAGTCAGTTCCAGAATACAAGGTTTGTGTCTGTCATTGTTGTCAAGTTGAAACCACCTATATGGGACAGACCAAATATCTTATTGAATGCTAATAATAGTTTTTTGTTTTTATTGGCCAAGTCTGAAAGAGCGAGGAAAAAGGTAGAAAGAAAAACCCGGATGTCACAGCAGTACGAAACACAGGTTTTGCGAGGGTGTTATGAGATGGATTACGTGAGTAGTGAGCAACACCACTTGACTGTTCACCTTCTCTTCACCACAGAACGAATACAGGTCTGAATACAACGCCAACACCAAGGGAACTCCATGGGTCCCCTATGGCTCCATGGAGGTGGAGAAGGCCAAGAAAGCCGGCGAGATCCTCAATGAGGTACGTCCACAACAACACCCCACGCTCCTCTCGCAGACCTTCTTCCCCCCCTGACCGTACATTATAAAGATATAACCTATTTACAGACGGATAACCCTCTTTTAAATTTTCGTGTCTTTTTGTTTTTCCCCACAGAAAAAATACAGACAGCACCCAGACACCATCCCCTTCACATCTATTGACGACCACCCCGTCATGATGCAGGCCAAAGTCAACCAGCTTCAGAGGAGTGATGTAAGTCTTCAGTCTCTTTAGTAGTACTGACTGGTGATTCTTCGATTATTCATTATTCATGAAGATTAAAAGTGAAATAATAAAATAGCACTTACATAATAGTGTATTATGCTTTTTATTTATTTATTTATTTAATCTCTGTTTATATGTCTGTTTTTCACTTTTATTTAGATCAAACTGCAGCACGTTTGATTATTATTTTACCAACTGGTCTTCTTCCCCTGTAGCGTTTCTACAAGAGAGGTTTGGAAGAGGTTCATCAGAAGTATTCCCTGCCCCCTGATATCCCTGAGCTCCTCCAGGCGAGATGCAATGCCTATAACATCAGCAAGGTGGGTTAGGTAGATACTGAGCTCTGAGACACTAGGCACGTTGTTTCACATTACAAACATAAGAATGATTTGGTGGCTTAAACTGACCTTTCCATTTCTTTCAGAGGTCATGGTCTAATTGTGAATTAGCTTTCCTAAACACAAGCAAAGAGACTCAGTAGTAAGAGTGACGTTAATGTTGTGATAATGGTTCATTTCAGAACTACTACAAGTATGCCTGGGAGGAGCAGATTGCAAAAGGTTACGACTTGAAGCCTGATGCTATCTCCATTATTGCTGCAAAGGCCGCCAGACATGCAGCCAGTGATGTAAGTATTCTTTGACAGAATGAACACACTTATTTAAGATAATGCTTTATCTCTAATTTAACATTTTTATTTGTTACAGTATACAATTGTTGCTGCACTGCATAATGATGGAAATTATGGTATTTGGATACTAGATGAGAGTATGAGCGATTTTTTCTTTGACCTCTAGGTCCAATACAAAAAAGCATTTGAGAAGGCAAAGGGCCACCATGTTGGCTTCCGCAGCCTCCAGGATGACCCCTTGCTGGTGCACTACATGCAAGTGGCCAAGATGCAGAGTGACAAGAATTACACAAAGGACTACCACAAGGTCAAGCTGAAGTATCACTCTCCAGTGGACATGATGAGCCTGGCTCACGCCAAGCATGCCTCAGCTGTGCAGACCTTTGCTGGCTACAAGCAGCTCCACCACCGTTACAGTCTTCTTCCTGATGCCATGAACCTGCAATTGGCTCGCACTATGAACCAAAACGCCAGCGATGTATGTTTGAATTCCCCCATTGTAGAACTTCTGCTCATACTGCTGTTGATTATGTCTCAGCTATTATGTCATAGCTATGGCCTAATGAGACTGCTACCTTGCATTTCTCAATCATTGTCTTTTTTTCCCACTCTCTGTGTGCAGTACAACTACAAAATGGATTATGAGAACTCAGTGAAAGGAACTGGCTGGGTGCCCATCGGCTCCCTGGATGTGGAGAAAGCCAAGATGGCAGCAGCAGCTCTGGATGAGAGGAAGTACAGGCAACATCCTGACACCATCAAGTTCACCAGCGTCACAGACTCCATGAACATGGAGCTGGCCAAGGCCAACGCCAAGATCATGAATATGGTGAGTAGTAGGGCTTATTAATCGGTAGGTTTGGTCTTAGTTGACCAAGACTTTGTTAGTCGATAAGTCAATGTTTATGCTTTTTTTCCTATGCTGAGTGAGTTATTTCCTGAAAAATTATTAGCACGTTTCTGGTAAGCACTAGATTTAAAGAGCTCCATTATTGCGAGTTTTACAGATCTGTCAATGAAATCAACTAATCAAGTAGTCAACAAATCCTATGACCATTAATTGACTACGAATTTCTTTAGTTGAGGGCAGCCCTAGTGAGCAGTGGGGATTGGGGAAAACAGTACATTTTTGTCTCTCAGATATATAAAACTCTAGATTTCAATCTCTGAATTCCACCCCTGAATGTCACTAAACCGAGGTTTGCTTTCATTGTGGTTTTGCAGAAAGAGTACAAAGCCAGTGGAGAGAAGTTCAAGCACATTTATCATCTCCCCGCGGATGTACCTGAACTGATGCAAGCCAAATATAATGCATTCAACATCAGCCAGGTTGGTATACTGTACATGGATTCCTGTGCACTACTTTCCGCCAACCCTGTGTGGATAAAGCTCCATATTGCTGTTGTTGGATCGAAAACAGTGTAACTCCAATTTTAGTGGTTCTTTATCTGAATTTAAAGTTGACAATGACATGGTCCTTTATGTGCTGTGTGTCAGTTTAATGTCTGTAGGACCCATGATACCCATTCAGAACCTAATGTAGAATTAAAAAAACAAGGGGTGTTAACCTGAAAATATATCTTGATTCCTGAAAAGCTCAGGCAACTTGTTGGAGATACAAGGTTTTGAAATGACAACGATATATTATTCTCAAATTTCTATGTTTGTCAAATACCTTTATCAACGTATTTTGCTTCCTCAGAATTATTACACCTATGCTCACCGCCAAGATCTGTTGAAAGGACATCATATGAAGGAGGATGCCATTCCCATTATTGCAGCCAGGTCTTCCAGAGACATTGCCAGTAATGTAAGTTGGAAATCAGCAATTAATGAGACCATTAAAATGTTATTGCATTACTAAATAGCACTCATAATACTTTATTTTCCCTTCTATACAGTACAAGTATAAGTTGGCGTATGAGAAGGAAAAGGGCCACCATGTTGGCTTCCGCAAGCTCCAGGATGACCCCTTGCTGGTGCACTACATGCAAGTGGCCAAGATGCAGAGTGACAAGAACTACACGAAGGACTACCACAAGGTCAAGCTGAAGTACCACTCTCCAGTGGACATGATGAGTCTGGTGCACGCCAAGCAAGCCTCAGCTGTGCAGACCTATGCTGGCTACAGGAAGATCCCCCACAACTACTTCCTGCTCCCTGATAACATGCACCTACAGCTGTACCGCAACATGATGGACATTCAGAGTGATGTACGTTTTCAATCTTCATTAGAACTTTGTCCTGTGTAAATATTTATACATGTCTGTATTTTATATATTATGTATGTGGAAACAAATACGCACATAAATTGTTTGTAAAGTTCATGAGAAAAGTTATAAGTAACACCTCCTCCTCCCTCTGCATCCACAGAATCTCTACAAGTCAGAATACACCAACACTTATAGAGGTTCTGGTTGGATTCCTATCGGTTCTGTGGAGGTAGAGTTGGCCAAGGCTGCCAAAGCAGCTCTGGATGAAAAGAGCTACCGCCAGCACCCCAGCACCCTCAAGTTCACCAGCAAGTCTGACTCCATGAACATGGCTCTGGCCATGGCCAACTCCAAACAGCTCAACCATGTAAGAAATTCCTTTGTTTATTAAAGATGTTTTGTCTGTCTGTGTTGGTAAAGATAAGGTGCAATATTTATGCTTGTGCATTTGAAACATCATATTCAAGGACTATATAAAACGCAATGTGTTTACTGTTGTTTTTCCTCCATCTCTAGGCTGCATATAAAGCTTCTGGTGAGAAGTTCATGCATACTTACCACCTGCCAGCGGACGCGCCTGAGTTCCTCCTGGCTAAGTACAATGCCCAGACTATGAGCAAGGTGAGAACATAATACATTTGTGGAGAGTGACAAGCGCACCATACCACAGCTGGCTCATGTCACTGTTATCTAAACATCTAGTGTCTGCAAAATCAAAGCCAAACCTTTGACTGTTTGTCATCAGGCTCACTACAAGCACAAATGGTTGGAAACTATTGCCAAGGGATACGACATGAAGCCTGATGCCATTTCCATTCTACATGCCAAACAAGGCAGACATATTGCCAGCGATGTAAGTAAACTAGCAATCAGGGTGCTGTGGATGTAGTCAGCATTCATTTTTTGGCTATGTGGTTAAAATGCATGATCTAAATACCACATATACATTTTTCTTCCATTTAGATCCAATACAAGAAAGACTATGTGAAGGCAAAGGGCCACCATGTTGGCTTCCGCAGTCTCCAGGACGACCCCTTGCTGGTGCACTACATGCACGTGGCCAAGATGCAGAGTGAAAAGAACTACAAGAAGGACTACCACAAGGCCAAGCTGAAGTACCACACTCCAGTGGACATGATGAGTGTGGTGCACGCCAAGCAGGCTTCTACTGTTCAGACTATGGCTGGCTACAAGAAGATACAGCACCACTACTCTCTCCTCCCTGATGCCATGAACCTGCAATTGGCTCGTAACATGAACCAAATAGCCAGCGATGTATGTTTGAATTCCTCCATTGTAGCACTTCTGCTCATACTGTTGTTAATTACGTCTCAGCTATTATGTCTTAGTTATGGTCTAATGAGACTGCTACCTTGTATTTCTACCATGAACGCCCAGTCTAATGATTTTAGAGGCACTTGCTTTTACTGTATGTTGAAAGCTGTTATATCAATGATAATTTTTTAGGACCTACTGTAATTTCTTTTTGAAATTGTAAGATCTAGAAATTCTATAAGCTCATAAAGACATTATTTTACAAATTAAACACTATTATTAAACATCTTGGTACCTGCCATAGATGAATGAGTGTGAAATGAGGTGTATCATGACTTGGACTTGACTTGGACTTCAGACCTATTTGTGCCTCACAACTTGCTTGCCTGTGTTTGTATTTCTCAGTGTCAGTACAAGTCTGAATGGAACAACTTTGTCAGAGGAACTGGATGGGTTCCCATTGGCTCACTTGCAGTGGAGACAGCTAAGGTTGGAGGTGAGATTCAAAGTGAGCATAAGTACCGCACTCATCCATCCAACTTCAAGTTCAGCAAGCTGATGGATTCTATGGACCTGGCCCTGGCCACCGCCAACAACCAGATCATGAACAAGGTGCAGTATGTTTAGATTAGATTTATAGTGCAGGAACAAAAACATTTTTTGTGGCAAACTTTGCTCTTTACTATGATTGTTAACTTTGTTATTTTTGTGTCTTGTTTTCAGCAAGCATACACTGCACAATGGGAAAAGGACAAGCTGACCGTCCACATAATGCCAGACTCTCCTGACGTTGTCCTGGCAAAGGCCAATGCCCTCAACATGAGTAGTGTAAGGCAGTCACATTACATTAACACAGTGTAGTACTTGTCCATAAAGGTCAATTATGTAGTATAGGCATGGGTATTATTTACATTGACCCATGTCAACTTTGTATTTTTGGAAATGTAAAGACAAATCATTTCGTTCTAATCTGTCTCTGCATCTTTTACAGAAACTTTACAAAGCCGGACTTGTGGAGATGGCCAATAAAGGCCATAACCTCAAAGCAGACGCCATCCCAATCTTGGCTGCCAAGTCTGGCACCACTATTGCCAGTAACGTAAGTTGGAAGAAAATTCTGCTCCCATGCAACACAATATTTCTTAGTTACCCACTGCAGTGCTTGTTATACAACAACACAGTGTCTGTGAATGATAAAGTGTTTGTTTGCTGTTACAGTACAAGTACAAGCTGGCCTTTGAGAAGGCAAAGGGCCACCATGTTGGCTTCCGCAGTCTCCAGGACGACCCCTTGCTGGTGCACTACATGCACGTGGCCAAGATGCAGAGTGACAAGAATTACACAAAGGACTACCACAAGGCCAAGCTGAAGTACCACTCTCCAGTGGACATGATGAGTGTGGCGCACGCCAAGCAGGCTTCTACTGTTCAGACTATGGCTGGCTACAGGAAGATCCAGCACCACTATTCTCTACTCCCTGATGCCATGAACCTGCAATTGGCTCGCACTATGAACCGCAACGCAAGCGATGTATGTTTGAATTCCTCCATTGTAGCACTTCTGCTCATACTGTTAATTATGTCTCAACTATTATGACTTAGCTATGGTCAAATGAGACTGCTACCTTGCATTTCTACCATGAACGCCCAGTCTAGTGATGTGAATTTGAAATGTTGAAGATATGTGCTATCGCCATAATTAATGTAAGCATTATACTACTACATTCAGCAAAGACAAGTTTAGTTTGAACAAGTGAAATAGATATTTCATAATACTATAAACATTACCATAATCATTTTTTTAAATGTATTTTCTCAGTGTGAGTACAAGTCTGAATGGAACAACTTTGTCAGAGGAACTGGATGGGTTCCCATTGGCTCACTGGCAGTGGAGACAGCTAAGGTTGGAGGTGAGATTCAGAGTGACAATAAGTACCGCACTCATCCATCCAACTTCAAGTTCAGCAAGCTGATGGATTCTATGGACCTGGCCCTGGCCACCGCCAACAACCAGATCATGAACAAGGTGCAGTATGCTCAGATCAGACATGTATTTGAAGTGAAAATACAGCACTTTTCAACAGCAATGCAAGTATCTATTTAAATATTGTGTCCAAGGACCAAAATTGTTGTGGTTAACTTTGTTCTTTGGAATGTCTTTAAACTTTTTGTCTCAATGTGTTTTCAGCAAGCATACACTGCACAATGGGAACAGGACAAGCTGACCGTCCACATAATGCCAGATTCTCCTGACATTGTCCTGGCCAAGGCCAATGCCATCACCATGAGTAATGTAAGACAATCATGTTACATTAACAAGCCAGAGTATTTGTCCATTAGGGTCAATGTATGTATAGGCAGAATTATTTATACATCTAGATATTTTATCAAATAAATCTAGATATTTCTCTTTCTAAGAACAGCTATAATCCAAAAGAGTTTAAATAAGAAATAATGTAGCTTTACACTTAAATATGTTCATTATTTGAAACAAATAATAGTAATAATTATCAGGCTACTTAATTTTTTTTTTTTTATGTTTTATTCAAATTGATTTTTTTTCCATCCTAGAAACTGTACAAAGCTGGTTTTGAGGCAATGAAGAAGAAGGGTTATGATCTAAAACCTGATGCTATTGCTATTCAAGCAGCAAAGGCCTCCACCCGTATTGCGAGCGATGTGAGTAAACCTGGCCTTTATCTACTGTATCAATTCATCGTTTTTATCCTCTATTTTCATACATCCTTTATTTATTTATTTATTTTTAATTATAATCAAGTTATCTACTCATGAAGAATCAACATAATAATTCAAACTATTCTATCTCCATAGTACAAGTACAAGTTGGATTTCGTTAAGGCCAAAGGACACCATGTCGGCTTCCGCAGCCTCCAGGATGACCCCT
Source organism: Parasudis fraserbrunneri (assembly GCA_900302295.1). NCBI lineage: Eukaryota > Metazoa > Chordata > Actinopteri > Aulopiformes > Chlorophthalmidae > Parasudis > Parasudis fraserbrunneri. The sequence goes on from OMKL01043555.1 coordinate 19,556, forward strand.
TGCTGGTGCACTACATGCAAGTGGCCAAGTTGCAGAGTGACAAGAACTACACAAAGGACTACCACAAGGTCAAGCTGAAGTACCACTCTCCAGTGGACATGATGAGTGTGGCGCACGCCAAGCAAGCCTCAGCTGTGCAGACCTATGCTGGCTACAGGAAGATCCAGCACCAGTATTCTCTCCTCCCTGATGCCATGAATCTGGAGCTGGCACGCAACAGGCAGCTCATCATCAGTGATGTGAGTATGAGGAGCTATTATAACGACAGTGTCTGGGATACTATGGTTTTACCCCGACTGCCGCCGCTGCCGCAGATCCTTCGTGTTAACGTGATAACTCGAATAGCTTTCGTTCAAATCTATTCACATTTGCAGTGCACATTTATGACCCCTAGAGGATGAACCCTCTTGATTTTGGTGACCCCATGACCTTTCCTTTAGTACCACCATCAGGCCAAACTTTAATTATCAAATTAGTGTATCTTGAATAGCTTTAATTCAAATATTTTCAAATTTGCTGTGCACATCCATGACCCATAGAGGAAGAAGCCTATTCTGACCACATGACCTTTTCTCTAGCACCACCATCAGGCCAAACATTCATATCCTACTTGTGAATGCGATGACTCCAATAGCTTTCATTCAAATCTTTTCAAATTTGCGGTGCACATTCAAGACCCCTAGAGTAAGAAGCCTATTGATTTTGGTGACCCCGTCACCTTTCCTCTAGTGCCACCATCAGGCCAAATGTAACATTC